>JAEQBH010007601.1:0-102305 GCA_016808115.1 Tetrastigma voinierianum
GTTTCTTGTAGGTTCTTTGGCCTTGATTGAGGCGTTGGATTTGAAACAATGACATATAGTCAATATAGACTGTGGTCTTGCCATCAATGGTCGAAATACCTTTGTCACTAATCTTTGATAGGTTGCTCCGACGTTCTTTAAGCCAAAAGGCATCACATTGTATAGCCCGTGTGGTGTAATGAAGGTTGTTTTCTTCGCATCAAGCGGATGCATAGGAATCTGGTGGTGGCCAAAGAAGGCGTTCAGAAATGACAGCATCCCATCTAATCTATTTCACGGCCAGGAAGATTATCTTTAGTCACGCTTCATTGAGATTACCAATTCACATACTCCATTTACATGACTACTTTTGGGATGACCACCACTTTGGCAATAAACCGGGATACTTTGCCTCTCGTTGACACGCTCGGAGAGTTGTCTACCTCTGTCTAAATAATCTGATGACGATCCGGGTGGAAACGCCTTATCTTTTGTCTAATAGGTTTCGACAAGGCGATAATGTTCAGTTTATGAGAGGCTAGGGTCAAGTCAATTCCGGCCATGTCTGAGTGACTCCATGCGAATATGCTTGTGTTTCCCAACAATACGTGTTGTAGCTACTCTTTCTCTTCGCTGGATAATAGAGTGCTGACACATGTGAACTTCTCCGGCCTGTCCAGCGCTATTGTCTCCGGAGGATCCACAGCTAACAGATCCTTTTCTTCCGCCCTAACTTGGGCGGCGAATTGTGTTTGCTACGCGGGAATGTGAGCCTCGAGGGGAAGACTATTTGAGCTATTTTCCTCTTTTTGTTCCCATATGGATGGTGATTTACCTTTGTGATGCGACCCAACCTACTTGTTTAAAGGTCGACACACTTGACATTGGTCAAACCGCGGCCTTGTTGATGATATGTTGGAAGGGACGGCCTTCATCGGTCTGATCGGGTCCTAGCCTACTATGCAATTGTAAGGCTCCAGGTCTTGGATGACTTAGAACAAAACCTGTTGGGTGACTAGCCTTACTTGTACAGGAAGTGTGATGTCTCCCAATGTCGTGGTTGTTGTGCCATTGAAACCATAGAGGATTCGTCCAACTGAGTTCAACATTCGTGAGGAAAGCTTCATCTGGTTAAAGGCGGGTAGCTACAACAAGTCTCCCGCACTGCTAGAATCTACCAGCACCTTGTACACATCAAAACCGCTAATTCAAAGGGTGAGTACAAGTGCATCATAATGGGAACTGTATTACTGTTCGGGTTTACTAAGAGAAAGGATATAGGACCATCATCATTGGTCTCTTCTGCATTTACCTCTTGTGTGGACAACTTTTACCTAGGCCTTGACCGTGGCTGCTCTCAGAAGCTTCTTCTATTTGGGCTTCGATTGGTATTGGTCGTCAAAGGTCCCCCCAATATATAGTTTATGGCCGGCATGGATTCGGACGGTAAGGCGATGCCATTTGTGGTGTCTGTAGGCGCGATTCCTTATATGGTCAACTTCCACAGCATATCTTTTCGAGGTGCCTGCTTTAATCAATCTTTCCTTAGTAGATTTGAAGCCGACACCTATTGGTCTCATGCCCGTGATCTCTATGATAATCGCATCGTATGGACGAGTTTCTTTAAGAGGGGTTCGTTTGGATTTGTGCTGGCCATCTGAAATCTAGCAAGTCGCAAATGAGGTGCTTGTCACTCTTATATGTGATGTTCGGGGAGTGAAATGCGGGGCTCCTCTTTTACGTAGTGATCTGAGAGCCAACTAATTTTTTGCCTGATCTTCCCTGGGCTCAGGCGGCTTCTTCCCCTCTAGCTTACTGCTTCCAGTCGACTTGCTTGTGATCATGACAATTTGAGTTTCTGCATAAATGTTATCTTCCAACGTTGAATATCTATCTGCCCGCATGTACAATTCTTCCATTGTAGCCGGTGGGTCTAAAGACAGTGAGTGAAAGAAAGGGGTAGATGGCGCGAATCTTCTCTGAAGTTACGAAGGGCTGCGTGCATCTTTGTAAACCTCACTGGCTGGATGGCTTGAACCTCACAGTGAAGTCAGTATGGTTTCCTCCGCTGCTTTATAGTAGTTTACAAAGAGCTAACTATTTCATCTTACGTAAATGCGAACAAAGATCTGAGAGCGAATACGGTCAGCTCATTGAAGAGATTTGAATTACAGCGGGGCTTATGGAACCCGGTTCGCGAGGCCCTTGGAAATTTGAGTCGGGAAGACTTTGCATAATAGATGGTCAATTTCGTTCAAAGTCATTTGCGGTTGTAATGGAGCATGTGATGATCATAAGGGTCGCTAGAACCATCGACATATCAAAGGTTGGCGCCAGCGACCCTTGGGGTGGCTCATGGTGGGGATGTGTTGCTGAGTGGAGAAGAGCATATCGTCGAGACTTCGAATCGGCTAACTGGAGGCGATATGTAGAGCGTAGGTTATTGCGAAGCGAGTACATTAGGGCCTGGGGCATTACGCCAATGGGCAATGTAGACGCGTTCCCGGGCACTTCATTTAGCTTGTTTAGTCGTCGACTCGTTTCTCTTCTCGCCCGACGGAATGTGCCACTATCGGCGTTGTTGAATGCAGGGCAATGTGAGGTCTTTGTCTCGACTTGGCCCTGCTACTTTTTTTTGGGGAGAGGTTTGGCGAGATGCCTAAGGACAGCTCGTCGTTCGCTGGGGTATCTACGTTGTCAGGGATGATGGGCTCCTTTCCTTTATTATGGGTGGTCGGGTGCCTTGCTTGGCTGCTATCTTGTGTAATTGTATTTGAAAAGGCATGGAATGCCAATTTAGCCTCAAATACGTTATTCAAGAACGATTCATGGACCCTATTTAAATTAAGGATGTATATTTGTTTATCAAAACTATAGTTAAATTGTTATAAAAGGGCACGGTGTGCCACAATCTTGGGGAAATGTAATGAATTTATTCTTCAGTAGTAAATCAAAGATTTCTTCAGTCTTTGCCACATCAAATGTATATTGGACTTGTGTATTAGAGGTCTGCAACTTTTTCCATAAGTCAGGTGCTTTCTTCACCAATAGAGGGCAAGTGAATGAAGATGCACTTAAGAGATCTACTATTACTATTTCTTCATAATTCACCTCATGGCAATAAGTTCCCATGGAGGTCTTTCTCAGTTAGGTATTTTCTTTTTGGTAATTCTTAGGTATTTGTTACTTTAGTAGCAAGCTCATAGATGTCTTTGAACTCCATTCCTTGAATTTCTTCCTTTACTCTATATCAAGTTCCCTTTAGGTCATCTTCACGTACTTTATGTTATAGGAGATGAATTTTGCATCTATTCTTCATTCTTTTGAAACGAGCAATGAATGAATATGCTGGTTCTCCACCCCTTTGGGTTACCCTTGATAGTTTTGCTATGCAAATTTGAGGTTCAACTCTGAAGAATTGTGTGTGAAATTGTCTCTCAATTTCCTGCCAACTCATAATAGAATTCCTTAGTAATGTTGCATACCAAGTAAAAGTAGTTCTTGTTAATGAGTTAGGAAATAACCTGAGTTTGAAATAAGGAAAATTCTTATAGTTGGCCAATTCCCAGCGCTTCTTACCTTGATGTCGAAATAGCAGGTATGCGGGGAAATTAAAATGTTTCGAGTGGGACTCGTCTAAAAAATCAGAAACCTTTGTCAGAATGACGAGTTTCCTAGTTCCTTGATAGTTTATAAATCCTAAAGCGAAAATAATCAGCCAAAAATGTAAATATTTTCATGAATAAAAACACGATGAATGAATGAAACAAATAGCATTGAAGAATTGAAAGAAATTTGGCTATAACTTGAAAATGGAGTGCTGGTATGTGTCGAATAATCAAAAGAAACTTGATTAGAAATTGAAAATAGAGTGTTAAAATTAATGAAAACCAATTCAAAAACTAAGAAATGTTGAAATAGATTATCATTTTTGTTCGTTAAGTTGATTGATTTTATTCCTCCTCTCCATAAAAGCTCTTCTCATTTTATAAGAGTCTTTAAACAACTACCAAAGTCCCTCAAGTCAATCCCCGTGTCTTTCGTTAAAGAGACTTGCTCCTCAAGTTTTATCTACCACCTTAAATAACTACCACATTATTTTGCCATTTCTGATATTTGAGACAGTCTTGTTTGACTTAAAATTTTTTTTAAAATTTTAAAAAATACCCTTAAATTTTTATTTGAACAACAAATAGATTTAAAACCATATCATATGATTTTAATCTTTGAACTTAAACTCAAAACCTCAATAACTACGATTTCATGCATTAGTTTTGTCATCTTTTTCAAACCTGTATTAAATTGTTATTTTTTTTTATATTTTAAAAGCACTATTTTGAGACAAAACTCATTAAACTCCCCATAACCATGGAATTGCGCACACTTGACTGATCCCTCATCCCACAGTTGTGTTCCCTGAAGTAAGTTAATGATCAGTAGATCCTGTAATAAGTCTGAGGGAATTCCAACCAATGACCATCAAATAACCCAAGCATTGGAAGTTGGAAATTAAATATCCAGGTGGGTGAATTTGGATCTGCAGTTGATCAAGTAACAAAATCAACAACAAGAAAGAAGCTGTTCATCAAAGCCAAAGCACAGGCTCCCCCAGCACAAAAACAAATCACACAGGAATTTCCCAACAAGATAAGTAGTATCCTACAATAAATAGTTTTATCACTGGAACTGGAATATATATATATATATATCTATGTATACCTACCAAATGCACATGTGAAACCACCAAGCAACAATGATCCACCACATTCATGGTCAGTCGTCGTGTCACAGCACTCTCTACAACATTAGCTCCCCTATATTAAACTAGAAAAAAGAAAAAGAAAAAAAAAGGCTTTCTAGTTAACCAAGTAGTAGTAGTAGTAGTTCCAAACTATATATTCTATATAGGCGCGCCACGCCACTGCTTCTTCTTACACATCGATTCTCCAAAGCAGATGACCACAAGATTCACATCCACATCTGTCAGTGACTGTTCTCCAGCTTCTAACAATTTCACAATCATACACTAGTGTACATTCATTCCCTTCTATATTCACAAGGTTTCCTCGGCTTCAATCCAGTAGACTGAGGCATAAAGTGTACCCTGTTCCTGCATTATAAGATCACCCACTTGCATGTTTCATTACCATAAACAAAAAAAATTTACACTGTCAATCATGCTGACTCACGACACAGAAGAAAGATTAAGCCATCAAGTGGCCGGACATAGCGGTTATCAAAAAAGAAAAAAGAAAAGAAAGATGTATGCATTGTGCAAAGCCCTGAATATAGGAGTCCCTAAATTAGAAATTAGAAGTTGGACCTAGAAGTGTTTTCCTTCATTCTTGAACGAGCAAATACTGGAAGAGTGAGCCTAAATGATTTTCCCTGAAACTTCATCAACATTTAAATGGATCCTGGTAAACATCCCTATCAACTACAACCTCCAAGCCTGATTGCCCACACAACAAGAGAAACTGGTAGATAGGCCTATCCATGGAAATTAGCATGTCCAGAAAGGAGGACTTTTTGGA
The DNA here is from genome assembly GCA_016808115.1 of Tetrastigma voinierianum. Classification (NCBI taxonomy): domain Eukaryota; kingdom Viridiplantae; phylum Streptophyta; class Magnoliopsida; order Vitales; family Vitaceae; genus Tetrastigma; species Tetrastigma voinierianum. The sequence continues at coordinate 5,514 of JAEQBH010007601.1, forward strand.
TAAAAAGATGTTCAATAACATCCATGTTGTTAGATCCCAGGAGTACTATGCATATGTATGAAGGTCAAATTCCATTTGAAAGACTCAATTTTGTTGCAAGTTAAGGATCAATATTAATATAAATTAGGAAACCGGGGCCCAAGGACCTTTACAAAGAATACAGGGCATACAATCGGTGCCAAAAGACAAAAAAAAAAAAAATTGAAGGATCAATATTATATTAAGCAATAGGTGATAATATTTTTGCAATTAGAGGAGCTTATGAAACCTCTGAATTTCATATGCTAGTTGGAACTTCATGACCCAAAGTAAAGGACAACAAGCACATGAATAAGACCTTAATTTTCTGCTTCTTCCTTCTTTTTTCTTAATAGGTAAAAGAAGATTGAACTAAAATGCCTAGAAAACAGTGAAATTGCAAACATGAAGTATACAAACAAGCACCCAAAAACTAGGCAACCAAGGTGGCACAAAAGCCACCTTCCCTATTTTACAAACAGTCAATCAATGAAATCGATAGACAAAGTGTAAACCTCTTTATACACCCTAACTTGGTTTCCAAAAGTATACAAAAAAGAAATGAATGGGACTTAGATTTTCATCCTTTTCTTTGGTATTTAATGACCCACTGCAGAAGACAGGACAGACAAAAATAAAACACGAACTATGGGGAAGAAGTTAAAATAAGGAAAAATACATACCAATTCCACTTTCAAACTCATCTCCGAGGTGAGCCAAGCTCAGAACCACAAACAGATGCATATGACATTGTATCTTCTTTTGATATGGCAACGAAGTTCAGTGGTGCTGTAGACAACCTTCTCATTTCCTTGAAATATCCATTTTGGCGTCCAGAGTAGGAACGAGGTGTGAGGAGCTCAGGAGTTGCACCACCAACAGAGTTCCGACGAGGTGTAGGGGTCATAGATCCATTCCATTAGCCTTACGATAGCCATTTGGCTTCCTGGCCTACTGCTTCTTTTGGACTAAGTTTAGACCCATTACATGGCTTCCTTCTCAGGAGGGGAGGGGGGAGGGGGGAGGGGGGGAGGGAGAGAGAGAGAGAGAGAGAGAGAGAGAGAAGCTTAGGTCAGCTTCTTCTGGTCCTGCAGAAAGTAAAATTCATCAAAGACAACACTTAATCTAAGGTTACTTATAAACAAAAAAAGCAAAACCATGACATAGCGCAGCTCAAAGCATTTGTACCAGATGCCACAGAAATCAAAATTAGGACTTTTAATTGCTAGACAGTTCCAGAATGCCACATGCATAACAACATAGTTTTTTTTACCCGGTATCTTTTCTTCTCTTCTTCTTTCTGTTGTCTGGCTTCTTTATAATCCTCCAGTATGCTCACCAAACTAACCTGCAAATCATTTAAATAAGCAGTTTTAAAAGAACTGAACCACAAGAAAAATAACTTGAAAAATCTCATGCCAAAAAAGAACATCTCACCCCATCATACAGAATGACATCCTTTTCTCCTTCTCCCCAGGCAAGTGTTCTGTTTATCAGATTGTCAACAATTGCTGGAAGGAATACCTTGTTAGCTTCAAAGATCATCACTTGCCAAAAAAACATAGCATCAGAAAAAAAAAAATACCTGGAATCTTGCTTATAGTTACTCGAGCTCGCTCTGCACGTTTAAGGTTTATGTGAGCACCTCTACCAGCACTGTACCGATTCTCATCCTGAAATTCAACAAAAAAATCTTCAGGACATGAAAAGATACAGGTCTCTCAGTAAACTATGGCAAGAATCTGGGCTTTAAAGCTTATTCTGAAGCACAAAATCCAGACACTCCAGACCCACCCTGCAACCCTGCCCCCCTCCAGACAGGCACAAAATGGTGATCCTCTGTACTTGGCACCATTTTCACATTATAATACCACAAAATATGCAGCTTACTTGATTATATTCTTCAAGCCAATTTTCCTCTTCACGGGCTGAAAGCCATCGGTCTATCTTGTCCATAATTTCTTTTCGATTCCTGACTTCATTCATTTGCTTTTGTTATCACAGGCTTCAATGTTTACTTGAAGTTCAGAAGGATCCACTAGACCTGAACAATAATAGTGAGATTCATCAATTGTATTAATTTCTCTTCTAGGCATACCAATAAAAGTACACCTGAGCAGCTAATTTTATAGGAAAGCCATACCTGAATCGATCAATGCATTAGATTTCTCGGCTGTGCTTAGGTCAGGATATGAGTGATTCTTGTTTATCTCCTCAGAATTCTGATCTCTTTTTCATGACAAGTTCTTTCATTCTGCTTGCTTTTAGCTTACTAAGCCTCTCCAGTTCTGCTGAGGCCTGTCAAAGAGAACAAAAATTTGAATTGGCTACTCAACTATTAATTGAAGTTAAATAAAAAGCACAAACAAACCTCCTCAATCATCTCTGTTGAGAGGACACCTGGTTCTGTAACTTCTGATTCTGATGTTCCAAGGAAATAGTAACCTAGAAATTTGCTCTTGTCTTCTTTTGGTGTGTCCATCAAATTCCAAAGTTCCAATAGGGATGCTCCAATATTTTTTAGCTGCAATTTGAGAAGCAAAGTTACTTTAATAAGAAAATACCAGCACATAATTTTTTGGTGGGTGGATGAAGGAATTGTATTACCTTCAGAATTCGAGCTTTCTTTCTGTTTTCAATTTAAGGACAGCATGTTCACAGACCTTCAATGTGCTATTGCTAATGTTTGTGGATTGCTCCAGGCTTGTTCATGCAAGCTTGGATGCCACCTCTCTGAATCTTACTTAAAAATCCAACCCAAGCACACCACATAGTGTGTGCCTTCATTCTATATCCCAGGAACTATATTGTAGGCGTTCCAGACACAAAATCAAATTGTCCTCATGAAAAATGATTTTATGATATACTTCAGAGAATTCATCCATCAGTGGAGGAGTAATACAACTGTCTGAGAGATTTCTATGTCCTCAGGCTAACATAACTAACATCTTATTTTGATTTTATATTGGAAAATACTAAAATATATATTGACAGCGTCAATATTGACAAACCTATGAAACACATTCTTCAAAGAATAGTGTTTTTTGACAAGTAAAGTGGACAATATATTAACAAAACAAAAGGCCCAGACCCTAGAGTATACAAGGTTGTATGGAGGAAAAACAAAAAAAGGAAAAGAAACAAGACACACCACTCAAGGGAGTATGGCTAGGAGTACTTCAAGAGAATACACATGAATAAATTACAATAGAGTACTCCCCCTCATAGATAAGAGCATGTCCCAAAAAAGTAAGGGATGTTATAAATGAGTTTTTTCAGCCTTTCTTGGAAATAGCATTATCAAAAATCACCATGCTTATTTCCTTCCAAATTGCCCAACAAAGACATTCTTTAAGAATAATTAATCTTAAACTCAATAAGTGGTGAAAAGAGAACCTTTAGGCATGATTCGACTGAAGTAGGATCTATCTAATGAGATGGATATATTATGATAAAACACACAAAACCATATATATCATAGATTCCCCATATTTCTACTTTGTGAGGAACCACAATGCACTGATCACTTCTATTACATGCATTACCCATGGTTCAGGAAAGCAGAGTCACGAACCACTGAAGTCTAAGTGGAAACAGTGACAACATTATTATATAAGAGAATAATAGAGTCTGGCTTACTACAAACCAGTGCAGACAAAAGTGACAACATTATGATTTCTGCCAGTGCCAAATAGGCAACATAGCCCAATTTTACAGTTTCTGCTATAACATAAATAAAAAGAAACAAGTGGCCCCTTCTCGAATTTGTTTACTTAATTGTGGAATCAGCATAACTTCTCAAGTAGCTCGCTGATCGTAGAAAACTTTGGTTCTGATTCTGCCTATATGACATTTCTTATAATTACCCTAATTCAATGAGCAGAAGGTCAATTCAGTCAAACTTTAATTTAGAAACTTTGCACGTGCTCAAAAGTTGCTGATTCATACCAGAATGCAAGGGATCACAGAGTTAACAGCGCAGTGATAAAAATCATAGATGCACCCATACCTTCTCTTTTGAAGATTCCCGAAGTTGTGTCTGGCATTCAGCTAAGATTTCTTAATGACAAATCTTGTTCCTCAGAGTCAAAGGAACCAACCATTATATTAATGTGATGATTGTATCCTGAAATCTCACTGAACAGATCTTCATTTGTGCCCCTAATCTCAACGAAACTGCTTCAATCTTTCCTCTTTCTTCAATCACAAGATCCTCTGCCAGCGGTGTAATTAACGATGCAAGTTGCTCTTTCAGTAAATTTGACCTTTTCTCCATATGAGTCTACCGTTTGACCACAGTTGTTTCATAAGCAGTGGCTATAATATGAATACATGTGACTGGCCTCCAGCAGCGGATAGTTACTAATGATCTAATGATTACTTCCTTTGTTCTCTGTTTACAAGCAATAATTAATCACTAGCTCTGTAAATAGTTAACGACTAGAAAGTCGAAACCTTAATTCTTCAAGGAAGACTAGAACCTAGGTCAGAAGTAGACCTACAGCCTACTGGAATCAAGCAATAACTGCTCAAAGCTATATGGATCAAAGGCATAAAAGTTTGCATTTGACTGAGAATAACAACATATAATTCATTCAACACTATCCTTTTAAAAATCTAATTAAATGGTAAGCAACACATTTAATACGTATTTTCCAGCGGTCATCACAAAATGTAGAAGTATTTTCAACCAACAATCTTATACAACAGGAAATGCATGAAGGGTGGGAACCGCACAACTAAGCTGATATTGAAAAGCAATTTATCAACACTGCGAAACCCATTGCCTATGTGCTATATATATATTTTTTTGGATGAGTAAAGAGAGATATAAACATCAAAAAAGAAGCACCCAAGGCAAACCCACAGGGTATACGAGGAGTATACAAGAGGGTCCCACTAAGGGGACAAAAAGAAGACAAAAGTACATGCCCTCAGTTATGCCGTCTCTCATTTGCAACCAACCAGTCAAAATCAAGCGAGTTGAGGCTATCAATATTGCCTATGTGCAATGAGTTTACAATTTCTTATCAAAGTAAGAGCACAACACTCCTCCTCAAGGTGCAAAGAATTTATTTTCCCCATTTATAACAATAAGTGCAACATTCCTCCCCAAGGTGTAAACAATTTTTTTTCCACTTATGACACTAAAAACATGCCATTTGAATGTCTTATACAGACTTTTAAAAACATGATTTGTTAATCAATAATCTTCAACATCAGATAGAAAAAATTCAGATGCAATACATCCCTGTCAAGGATGGTGGAACATAATCAACATCAATGATTATCAATGCACAACCTAATTACAGCATACAAACATTACTGCCAAAGCAATTATTTTTTGATATTTAACATCGCTGACATACACCATTAGCATATTTCAGATATACCAACAGCATATTAACATCTGGGCATGGAAAAGATAGCTAAAGTGCAGAATAGAAGGAAATTAAAATAAGAGTCAGACATATATTTAGTGTTAAGAAAAAAAAACTGAAACAAAAAACTAATAACAGAGGAAGTTAATAATATGATGACTTAGTCCCAAGAGTGATTTCACCTGCGAATGAAAACCAAGTTCACCAGAGCAGCCATTAGGGCTGCAACCTCTGCCTTCCTTTGCCACTTAACAGACTGATGAAGGCGTGCTGGTATTGCCTGCCTCATTAACCTTTTCTCCTATAAACTTCTAAGCATTCCCTCTCAAGTTCCATTAGCATCCGATCTTTCTGTAGTCTCCCCAATGTCATTCCATATTTGCTGCTCCGGTATCAATAATACAGTCAATTTTAGTAGGTAAAGTTGCTCACTGAATTTTAATAACAGTTACTACTCCCATACCCAAAAACACATGCAGTTTACATAGGTCAAATATGGAACCTAATTTACTCATTTTTGAGATTAACAAGTAGTAACTTTGTCCAGAAGCAAAGGAACCATACTAAAAGAACCCACTTGAATGTGTCCTCAAATTACAATGCCCACCTGTCCACCAACCAAGATTTTTCACCAGAACCCAAATGAAAGACGAGAAAATGTAAATAGAACACTGCTTACAGAAAGCCCATCAAACAAGAAATCCAGTTCAGCACACACTTTCTTGCATTCTTATTATTTTCCAACCAAGAAAACAGAGATGACAAGATTTTCTTAAGTAATTCTTAAAAGAAAATAAAATGTAGATATCCACCAGCATACTAGCAGTCCTGACCAAACAGAAGAGACCTTGTTTAAAAATAGGGAAAAAAAAAATGGCGATACCATGTGAGCTGTTAATTGGACGAACCCGCTCAAAATTCAAGTCGATATCGACCACCAAAAAAAAAAAGCTGTCATGAAAGAAGATAAGATTGAAATGGAAAACCAAAAGACATAAGAACCCATGAACTGATTCTGATTGACGTCAGATTCATCTATAGTAGGAAACCCGTCATAATTGTTCATATTGAAGCAGAAAAAAAAATTGTTCCATCTTTGAAAAAAATCAGTTGTTCCTATGTGACTCTCTGGCTTAAGATAAATCTCTTACCATTACCCAGATTTAAAGAAATAATGAGTGCATTCTTTTCAAAAGAGCACTAGGAACATAAAGTTTCTGAAAAAAAACCCATCATTGAAAAGCATATGGAGAAAACAGATAGTTTCTCCCTTCCGAAAAACCCAGCCTTTTGGAAACAACAAAGAGCCCCAAGTTGAAAGAAAAATAACTGAAGGGACCCTCAAGTTCTCTGAGCAAAGCACCACAGGTAGTGCTCGTACGAACATTAGTAGGACTCGCGAGCGCCTGCATTTACACGGATCTCTGTCCACACAACTCTATCTCTCTAAACTTCCGAGAAAATCAAACCTCAAAAAACCCGGCCTAGCTCCAAACTTTCAACCACAGCCTCTCACGACCAAAGCAAAGAGAAAAACCACGAAGTCGAAGGAGAAAAATGAGAGAAATAAGAGAAGAGCTACAAAGAGAGGTGATATCTCAGCCAATGCTTGGTCGGATCTGCGAAGCGCTACGCAGCTCAAAGACGCCGTAATTGAGGATTGTGACAAGAAAGCTAGAAAAACGGAAAGAAGAACGATGGAGAGGGAAAATTAAATTAAAGTTTCTCGAGACCAAACTACAAAATTGTTTTCAAAGGCTGCAAGACTGGAAAGAACGATGACAGTGAGTAGAGAGGAAAGAGAGATTCTTTTGAGGGGTTAAGCTAAAATACGCCAATGTAGGTGAGGCCGAGGATCTGCGCACGTGGAAGTAGGGCACACTGCCGGAACTGAGTGGTGTTTGTTTTTTCTTAATCTTGAATAGAGCTTTTTTGAGAACATCTTGAATAATGACTTAATAGCGTTAAGTATTAAAGTTGTTTGTTTTTTAACGTTGGGTAATGAGTAGGGATGATAGCGAAGCGGATTATTTTGGGTTTACCGTTAAAATGCCATTTCTTAATAACACGTTTTTATTATTTTATTTTTATCTTTTAATATAAATAATTATTATTATTATAATGTTTTTAATAAATAATATATAAAAATTAATAATATTTTATTTTTATGAAAATATTAATTTTAATATAATAAAATAAAAAATAAAAAATAAAAATTAAAATTAAAAAATAACAAAAAATAAATGTAAACGGGGTGAGTTTGGGGAATTTTTAAAATGTCATTGCATGCCATTTTAATTTTTAAATGAGAATGAGAGTTTAGGAATTGAAAAAAATAAGCAATGGGATCAGGATGGGATCGTGTCCACGAAGCCTCGTTAATAAATCACTGGTAGTATATATTCTTTGGCTACTTCTTTTTGTTGAGGCTGATGATTGAGTTTACCTAACATTTTTTGTGGAAAATGAAACACAGATGGAAAAGTGAGATATTTGTTTTTACGGTCGGAGCTTTTTTAAAAATTTCGTGATAAGTCGTGAAATTTTAAAAACAACGGCAATAACGTTTGTGATTGGTGTGATGTCGAGGAATGACAGTGCATACGTATATAATCTCTTGTATCTCAGTATTTGAAACCTGAGGTGCATATGATGTATTCGGACAAAAATCAAAAATAATTCATAATATCATAATAATAGTATTATTATTGTGTTAATGGGAATATAATTATTATGATACGATATTTATTCTTCTCTCCGTCGATTTTCGTGATATCAACATTTTAATTAAGGGGATATCCTTCTCCTTCCTTCATATCTATGTATTTATGGTATTAGTCCTTGCTTCTGGTTGCTAAGGTACCAATTTATATCCCCTTATATTGATTGTCACGCCCATTCTCATATTGTCGCTTTTTTTAGTTGAAGTTTGGTAAATGTTTATTTATGCCTTTTATTTAATCAGATAATAATTTCATTCTGTTTTTAGAAATAAAAAAAATTATGATATTTTTAATTTCCTATTCAAATTTTGATAATAATAATAATACAAAATTACATGATTTGATGAAATTGACTATTACAAGTTTTGAAGACATTTAAAGGAATTTCAAGACAAAAGTCAGTTTTGTTTTAGATTCGATCGTGGATCATTACCGACGCAAAAACAAGACTATTGAAAGCCTAAGAAGACTTGAAATTTAAGATTAATTTTGGTGTACTCGAATGATTACAAATTTTGATGTTTTTGTTACTACACGAAATTTTCTTATCATCTTTCAACAAACTTGTTATGGTATATACGATCCAAATGGTGGAGGTAAAAAAAGGTACTCAATAGGTCAAAAGTTCGTATTGAATGATTAAATTCCAGTTTTAATTACAAATTATTAAACAGAGTCTTAATAGAAGGATTTGTCATACCAATTGCTCAACTAATTTAGTTTCAAATCCCTCAATACTCACTCTTTGAATAGTTTTAATCTGATGACTAGTCAATTGGTTATTCAATCACTCTTGAACTATTAATTATAGAATTTATGCATTTGAGAAATTTTTTTCATGCGAAAAGACATTTAGAAAAAGACTTGTTTTTTTTAAAACAATTTACTTTTCAAATGATTCGTCAGTTTACATTTCTTTATTTTTTCACAATTTATTATAAATTATTGGATATAAAAGAATAAAATATTTGACGTTTTTTAAACAGATAAAACAATTTGTTGATTTTATTTTTATTTTTAATACTTAATTATAATAAAATGATATCAAAATAAATAATACCATATTTAAATAATATTTAGCACTATTTAGTTGTAAGTTTTATTTATGATAGCGAAAAAACAAGCACTAACTTAGTTCTTCAATTTATTATCTACCTTATTCTCTTATTTAAAACTCCTTTTTAAAGTGCAAATATTTATTCCTCTACTTATAAATCTTAATTGTTATTTATAGATCTTCATAGTATTATTATACGTATTAAAAAAATGATAAGTTTTTTTAAAAAAAAGTGACATAAAATTTGAGCAAGTTTGGAAAATTAGAAATATACGTCAAAGGTACTAAAAAAATAATTATGATTGTAGTTCCATTGGTTCACTTTGACTTAACAACGGGAGAGAAATTATGACAATACCTGTACAAAGTAACATTCTCACACACCCACTTGAAAGCTTCAATCATTCCATCTTTAAAATTAATGTCCCTAAATAGCTTTAATTTAATTTTATCATGTCTAGTTTGACCATGTAATTTAAACATACCTTTTTAAAAAAAAATAAAAAAGCATCTTCTTGGTTTAAAAAAAAAAAAAAAAATCGATTTTTGAGTTCTCCAAAGACGTGAAGAAATACCATGCTGTTTTTTTTTGTCAAGTACAAAAGTTGTTTTTTTCTGTTGAGTGAAATTAAGAGTTAGGTAAAAAGTTATTCACGTGAGGTATAGCAAAAAAAAGGTTAGCTCTTTTTTATGAGGATTCATAATCAATGCTTTCTATTGCATGAAACATAAATAAATAAATAAATAAAAATAAAACACTTTATTCTTTATCCCATTCCCGAAGAAGATGAAGATTTTTCTGAGCTGGAGGGGGACCCACCTGAAAAATGGACAGGGCGAGGGGGCATGGAGATTGGTGCGCCGCAGTGGTACCAGAATGTTACTCAGATCATCCATCTGTGATTGTACTCCGCTGCGATTTTAATATTTAATTATTTATACACGACCCTGTCATCATAATGCATGGATGTAGTAACAGAAGGGGGGACCCCTCTCCATTGCCACGTAGGATAAAACTAAAACATAACTTCATAAATATAATTTCATCACTACCAAAACATCTCTATTTGTGTCCACTCAAAGTTCAAAGCTACACTTCAAGATTATATGGAATTAGTTTACGTGTGGATGAGCTGATGGAACGCTAGAACACCAATGATTACTAGAGATAATTTAACTTCATCAGTACAAAAATAAAAATTAGACTGTAGAAAAACTTTGTAGTATGAGAGAAATAGACAAAATCATTTCATCGGTATAAATATAAAAATAAAAATAGACAAAAAAGAAACATATAAGTAGTGGGTAGGATTTCATTCAATGTGATACCAGATGCCACGTCATAATCTTATCATTATAAACAGAAATAGAAATGGAAGTACACTGGAAAACAACTACGTGATTCTTTGTTACTATTATCAAGTATATTGAAATTAAATAGTAGAAATAAGAAGTATGGGATAATGTTGAAAGGGGGGCGGGGGCGGGGGAGGGGGGGACCCTACGGTATATGTTGTGGTACTTGTGGTTGTTACCATGATGTGACATTACATCCGTCGATTTGTCATATAATTCCATCTTTGGCTTGGCTGGCTTCTCTCTTGTAAATGTGGGGATATTTTGATATTTCACTCTTACATTAAGTCAGGGTATGTGACAAGCTAGATGCCATTCACCACCATTCCCCATATGGGTCATATCTTTAAATTTCTATACTAGGAAGATTAACCATTTTTTGTTATACTTAGTTTTTTTAAAATAAAATCTATAGAAAGTGGACTTTTGAGAATTATGGTTTTAAATTTTCATCTTTACATATATAATAACTTTACTTTAAATGATTATTTTCAAAATAGTTCAAAAAATAAATATAAACACTTAAAATAATTAATAGGAAAACTAATTTTGAGTTTTTATTAAAAACTCGTTTCTCAAAATAATAATTTCAAGTCTTCAAAATAAAACATTAGAAAGATTATTTAACAAGAAAATAAGGCACTTTAAGACAATATCTTTTAATTATTTTTTAATATCAATGCAGAATGATTAAAATAAATTTATTGTACATAAAAAAAAAAATAAAACATATGTAAAATAGGTCGAATTTGAATTATTTAAACAAATGTTATCAGAAGCTGTTTTCCAAAGCTAATTTTAAAGAAAGTTACCAAGGGTAAATTTTTTTTATTTTTTTATTTCTTTCGGGAAGTTGACGTGGGGGAGGGAGGCAGACAAGGTAATCTTATCCTTTGGTAAAGGGTCAGGGAAGAGAAAACATGAGAAGCCTTTTTTGCTTTGAGGGACATCATGGAAAAATTTCATGTTATGGAAATAGGAAACTGAAAAGGTCCACCTTTCCAAGAGGCTCCAAAATTATACGTCTAAGCCATCCCAAAAAATTTAGGGTAAAAATAAGCCTTTCCAAATGGGTATTAATAGTATGATTCCTAGCTCAAGTAGTAAAAAGGTAAGATGAATTTATAAAAAAATTTTAATGTTCAAATTCAAGAACAAAATACCATAACATAATGAAAAATAAATAAAAGTCAAAAAACAAAAAAAGACAAAAAACTGATGTAATTTGGCTACACATCACACTTCTGGAATTAAACTAATACAAAATAAACATTTATAATACTCAAACCCCTCCACACATTTATTTATACCATCAAATGAGCATAACATCAGAACCCTAAAATTCAACTAAATACAGACCTTCAATCAAATAATTGGAAAGGAAGAAAACCATTATCAAATATCAATATAATCCTAGATGACATACAACCTACTGCCTCGCTACCAAATACTTATCTCACCATACAATTATTGGTATAATGGTAGTTGGTTTGGTGGATTAGGTTGAATTATTCTTTTCCAAAGCAATCAGTAATAATAATGATAAGCTATTGATTTGTTATTACCAGAACCTATGGGTATTTAATGCAATAATGCATGGGAATATGGGATTAGCCAGCAACCACCTTGGGGATGGGGGGCTGAGAAAGAGGCAAGAACCTGTAGTGCCAGACAGACAAAGGAAACCATAGCTGGCCCTTGAAAAATGTAGAGGAATGGACCCTTTACTATTTTCAGTATCAATCATTACTTTCATAGAAAGAAAATGCCAATTTCATTAACCAGGGGGAAATTTCTTAGGGGCCCTTATGGGCAACATATATATCCTCAACCATCACACTTTTGAATTTTACAATTACTGTTACTGTTTCTAATTAACTACGAAATTCAACCTCTGCGAACAACAATGTTTAGACATCAAAGAAACCTAAATGAGAAGAACAAAATAGAAAGCAGTTGAGCAGACAAAGTCAATGTTCAGACATGATGATTCCTCCATCAATCCAAGTAAGAGAGATAATTTTGTGTTTTTATTTTACTAGTTTTTTAGACTGATTTTATATTTTTGGACAAAATTTAGGGCTCATGGATTTGTCTGTTAGTTTGTTCCTTAACAATCTTTTCCACTACTACTTTTATGTTTGTTTAGAATGCAAAAGAGAACAGAGAGCTACTTGATTTGCTATCCTTTCCAATAATTGGTCACCAGATTTGATGTTTGAAATTATAGTTATGAATGGCTCCTCTCTCTCTCTCTCTCTCTCTCTCTCTCTCTCTATATATATATATATATATATATATATATATAATATACTTAGAAAAGGAAAAGAAAATTGAAAAATAAGACTTAGGCTACAAAAGTGGTACACAATAGCTAACTGAATAACATTTAATGAGTCATTCTCCAACAGCAAAAGAATTTAAAAATTTTCATAAAGTTTTCCTACTTATCTGGACTTGAAACCGTACCAGGAAGCATGTTCAGAGTTGGATAATTGAAAAGCAAAGAGAGAGGGGGAGAGGTAAATGTAAAAATCACTGATGACTCGAAGGAAAAAGATGGAACATATAACTACCTTTATCATTAAAGAAAGAGAACACTAAATCAATGATACATTGACACATAGAATTTTAGAAAAAAGCTCATACCTACCTTTACCATTAAAGAAAAAGAAGAATGGGTGGTTGAATTGGGAAAGATATAGTAATACTACTTCTCACCAAGTGGATTGTGGGTTTGTTTATTTAGGGTATTAGCCGACACGGTTGGACTAAATCTTGCCTCAAGCCACCACAGGGTTTTTCTTAATGACTATTAAGTTTTAAAACAGTGATTAGCAAATCCTAAAGACAAACAAACTCTTAAAGCATACCTCTCCAGAAGCAGCGTTAACCTTGCTGGTTACTCCATTAACTCTGTCACTCCTTCCGGTAAGACTTGTATATTACTTTGCACTTCTTTGGCTGATAAAAACCTCTGGGACAGCAAAAAGAGGACATATGAAACAGTTTGAAATGATTTTTCATGATGGAAAAAAATGAAAACAAGAAGTTCTATAAATGGGTATTATGTACTCCTAGATGTCCTAGTGGATAACCTACATATTTTTAGGTGATTAATTAATTGCACATTCTCCTACGGTCATACCTACCTTAAGTTTATCCTATAGTAATTGTACAGTGTAAAAATACAGTTTTAACATCTTATATCATGTGTTTGTTGACAAAATAACCAATCCTTGCATTAATTATATATTCTCATTACAAACAGACCATGCACGATGTAATTAACTAAAAGCTTTTATAGAAGTTTGAATATTACCATGTTTGATTCATATGGTTGGTAGTTATTAGTCAAATTAGCAGTTCCATGATTTGTTTACATTTTCAGGTTGTTTGGTCTTTATTCAGACATCAGACTCCGACAACTATTCGAATACTGTTTGGAAAGACACTAGGGAAAAAAAAAGTAGTGCTACTCTTATCTTTGAACAGACCATTATACACCTAAGACAAAGTTTTCCTGATAATGTTTGAATATCTTATTGAATACTAAGTTGTATTCTAGTCATATAACCATGATTACAGCCTATGAGACACCACATGTTATCAAAATGAGGTGCCAAAATAATGTACTCAAGAATTCTCTATGACAACTTCTTGATATGCAATTCCAGAAAGATTCGCTCAACTAGGATAACAAATATTTCAAGAATTTAATATATATAAATGCATGGTGATAGATATACAAATAATTTTCCTCAAGTGCAAGACTGTAAATAAATCAACTGCATTCATGGCATGTGGTATCCAAGGAACTAGCCACCGTGACATCAAGGCTTGATGTTTGTCCCCTTGACAATATGTTTAGGTGATCATGAGGTTGCATTCTGAAAATTCTTGCATTGCTTCTTTAAGCTAAAAAGTAAAAACATTACAATTCCAACTTATAAAGAAAACAAACATACCCTAAAAATGCTAACCAAGGAATGCCTAATACTGTAATGAAAAAATGGGCTACATCAACATTTACAATGGTAACAAGGAGAGTCACCTATATACCAATTACCTATCGATAAATTTAGGTGTGAATTGTGATGCATGCTTTTCTATATTTGGTGTGAGCTAGTCTTAAGGTTAAGTGAAAAGTTTGGGGAAAAAAAAACAGAAACTGAGAAAATTCTACTCATGTTGAAAAAAAGTGATTAGTCCAAATGTTTAATTCATCTATAAGAAGTTTATGTATAAGCTCAGTCTAGTAACAACCTGTATAATCATGAAGTTTGGCATCCCATTGTTGACTCTTGTTTCCTGAGGGCCTCCACAACAAAAAGTGGAAATTTACATCATTTTTTTAATGGAATAGATGGGCCATTGTGGTGGACACCGCATATCATTATTTGTCAGAAAGCACCTCGAGTTGGATTGATGGGTCCAAGCATTTTCTTAATTGCGTAACAGCAATCACAGACTATCCTTTTACAAAAACTTTTATAAACTGAAACCCCCATCTAATCTCAATCAAGGGGTTTAGATGGAGCCCCACCCCCATGAGTTGTAACTTCGTATGTACACAGGTTTGAAGATGTATCGAGGAACCACCCACCCATTATTCCTTTTCAATGAAGTATGAATCCATCCAGGCTGACTTTGGCCTCTAAATACTGACCTCATTACCTCAGACGTCAAGTGAAGACCCAAATATGTGCTTGAGAATGTCCCCAACTATTTCTACAATATCCTCGTCATTGCACGAGGTAACAAACTTCACTGCACCACCACAGACACCTCATTAGTATATATTATCTACATCAGTAATTCCATATTTTACTAATTGTCTATGTCAGAGAATTCCAGTTTTTACTCTTTATTTGTCAGAAAGCTCAGATCTGTTAAGCATGTGTCCTCAAATATATATTGACCATACCAAATCATCTGAGGATTTTTAGGTGGATATTTCTTAGTCAAAGTCACTTACTCTTGTAAACTCATATTCGTCCATAAGTGGGGCCTGCAGATTAACAACTTGGAAAAACACTAAAGAATGGGAAGGTTTGACACAAAAGTTTCAGAAACCCAACTGAATTCTAATCAACCAGAACTGATTATGACTGATGGAATTGTTTTCATGCAGGTTTCGAATCTGCTAAAACAATGTCTAATAGCAGAACACACAAGATGCTATCAAGTAAAAAAGAAATGATGAAGCACCCAGTAGGAGTTTGGTGAAGAAGTGATGGCACTAAAGAAAAATAATATTAAGTGTTAGAAGGCTAAGAGGATGATAAGCAAGCTTAAGCTAGGTAGCCTGCGGATGTCTCTTAACAGCATCACTTCCCTTGGAAGAAAGACAATAGAAACATATGGTAGTGGTGGGGTTGCATAACCTTAAATGACCTTCATCCCGTCCACTGGTTCCTGGGATGTGGTTTTAGGATAAGGACGAATAAGCAGCCAGACAGGCTGTTCAAAACCCCCACCCACCCACCATGGCACCCAGTAAATATATCATATTCACACGTGTGGCCTGACTCCCTCTGCTTCATAGCTGCTACTATCTTATTAATTGGCCAACTATTGAATTGAAATTAGGGGACCATCTCGAAGGAAGCATCCAAAACCCATACCTACCCATCCCAGATTACAACCTATGATGACAAGTCATTCTACTTCAGCAAATTCTCATAATCTTGAGGTGATCAGCACCTTCGTGACTTTGCATCTAATATCGCCTTCATTGAAATTTAAGAGATCGAGCAAGTATTAAAGATAACCAATGTACCATGGCAAAAAGTTTTGTGGACACAAATTAGAGCCCAATGAAGAGGAACCAAAAAGAATTTAGCTTTCCACTTAAGCTTAGAACTGGTGTCTACAATTCCATGCATTTTATGGCACTAATTGCAGGGTGGACCACTGATGATGTTCTAAATATAGCACGTGCCCAGAAGTCAATTTAACCGGCCAAAGCTGTTGTCTATCAGCGCGTGTTTTATGAAATAAAGTAACAATCACCAGAATTTCGGTGATTGGAAATTTAAATCATTGTGACACTGGGAGTGTGATTCATTTGGCTGAATAAGAGCAACCATTACCCAACCCTATAATGATAATCTTCCCACCATGCAACCACGTTTTTTGAATAAATTTTTTTTTGATAATTTTTTTCATTTTCATCTCAAGTTAAAGTACATTTTGAAAGGAAAATTTACAAGGGATACTTATCTCGAATTAAATTATATCTATGGCTTAACAAACAACAAACAAATAGGGATTTTTCTTTTTATTTTAATCTGAGGTAGTTTATCCTTTTTGGGCAGATGTTCTAAAATTTTTAATTGCATATGATTAATATCAGCGTATACAGGCTGATTGGTAGGGTGTTGAAATTTAATAAAGGTATGACATCCGATGAGGATAGTTTCTTTGCGTTTAATAGCAAAGAAGTCTTAGTTATGAATATATATGCTATATATATATATATATATATATATATATATTACTATATATATATATATATATATATATATATATATATATATATATTTCTTTTAAAAATATTCATCAAATTAGTTTTATTTTCTTACAACTTATAAACATTCATATGTAAAATCGCTGTTAGTGAATACGGTTTTAAGGTAGATTTTAAAGCCGCGTTCGCATTTACGGTTTCACAGCAGCCAGATATTTGAATTATACGAAAAAAAAAATTAATATTAGTTTGATGAATATTTTAAATAAACTCTATTCATGTGTATTTCGAAAATAAACTAGCACATATTTTTTGGGCAAATATTCTAAAATTTTAATTGCATATGATTAATGATTCTACGACTTTGTCTACAGCCCAGATATTTGATGTTTAAGTTCGCAATGATTTGAATTTGAAAATTAAACATGTTAAGGAAATAATTTTTTCTTAGGCTTGGTTTAGTTTGAAAATGAAAAAAAATGCAATTAAAATTAATTAGATTTTTATGTAATTTTAAAATCATTTAATTTTCATTGAAAATTAAAATAAGTTAAAAATCAATTCTTCCTCATACTTTCTTAATATTCTTTCATTATTACTTTCTTTGGAATTTTCTAAAAGCCGGCAACATCTTTGTGAAAATAAATGACATTGAGCAGTTTCTGAATTTGATTATATTTTTTTATTACACTTTAATTTTAAAATATTAAACGCCTGGACTCCGATAAGAAACCCCTCCTTATACCATGTACCTATTATTAAATTCAGTTCTTCATTATGAAATATCAGACCTTGTGTCTACCGTACCATTATTTTAAACTGAATGCCTTTCATTTAAAAGTTTTTACATCTATGATTTTGTTTAAATGCTTGAAGATCTAGTGATCCATTAAATCCACATCCAGGCCCGAAGCGACCTGAGCCCATACAGGCCCTTTTCAGCTGATTGAAGGCCTCAAGCCCACAGCCAGCAGCGTGCTTGACCGGATCTTGTATGGATCACATTTCAACCGGAATCGATTGGGAGTTATAGAAGTTTCAAATTGACTTGAGCTTTTAAATAAAATAAAATAAGGGAAATGATTCAGGATTTTTTGGCAGAATCAAATAACATAACAAGTAATTTTTATTTTTTTTTAAAGAAAAAACGTTAAAATTTGGGAGAAATCACTGTATTGCGGTATCATAATCAAAAAGTTATTAACTGAAGGAGAAATCATACGGTAGAACAGGAAACTCCACTTCTGTAGGAACTGTAATGACATATGAAGCAACCTCAAGAGGATGACAACTCTTTAACAGTAGAAATAAAGATGGTGTAGAACTTCATCAACTGGTATGTAGAATTAGCATGCCAGGATAGATGCAGCAAGCGAACAAGGAGAGCTATAAAGGAATGTTGTCTCCTCCTTTTCATAGAGAAGATCCATGATATCCAGGCAGGCTTCAAAGTTTACTAATTCCCCAACTTTTGAGATTCCCCTGCAACCCATAAACAGAAGGTGTGTGCACCCAAATGAACTTTATTTACTAGGAGAAACAGGCTTTCTACAGAATGAAACTACAACTTATATCGACGAAGAAACTTACTTGAACTGAATAAGAAGCTCTTCAAGGATTACAAAAGGAATATTTGATGCACCAATCTCAAAATTCAATACCTTTAAACAGATATTAAAAGAGTCTCAGTTGGCAACCTGAGCAGTAGCATAAACAAACTTTCTATTTTGAAGGTTTTACCTGCATGAAGACCACTTCCTACAGAGTGTATTAAATCAGTCACCATGGAAATGACAATAGAAGTAACCGGTTTTGAAACCAATATAGATAATTCACTGGCTTACTGCTTCCAAAATATCTCGAGTTGTAAAATGTTGCTCATTGATAATAGCATCTCCCAAGGATTTCAGACTTTTCAAGGAAAGAGGGCAAGAATCAGCTAAATATAAAAACATTAGTATGATAAACAATGAACAAAAATAATGAGTTGAATGAATGAAGCCTATAGTACTAAAGCATAAACCCACTTTGCTGGAGATCCATATAGAAATGAGGGCAAAAAAGCTGCAAATGGCTCTCTCTCTCATGGGTTTACTTATGCCTTCAGTGTACTTCAGTTGCATTAATCTTTACAAAATTCAATGCAATAATAAGAAAAATGGAAGAAAAGAACAATTGAATACAAACAATATTCAGTTAACAAAAGCTTAAAGAAAATTAAACAATTTCATTGTCCACTCATCCTCTAATTAAGTTCTACAATCACAACTATTGTAATTTCCTTTATTTTGACTTGCAAAGGATGGTACTCAAGACAATTAGCAATAACTGCTGAAAATGTAAACAGTACTACTGTTTCAGGTTGGCAATAAATGATGTGTAATTAAGAGCATTAGCTACAGCTAAAATATGTACATCAATAAAAGATATACTGAACGAAGCTGCACTGTCAACCACGTGTTTTGCTTTTAACTTATAGGCGTATTGCTGAGTCTTTTTTTCTTTTTCTTTTTTAACTTATTAATATCAAGCCCGATATGAATCCAAACGCCTTCAACAACTCAGCACTGTATTTTCATTTTGGCAAAGTTTAGAAAAGGTGATCTTAAGTTCATTACAGTGGGAATTAAGTTACATGAACACTACCGATAATGTGAACCACTCAAGTCAAAACATGACATGATACGGACAGATGAAATACATCCAAACCAGTCATGCAAGGATGAACTATGGTGTCTTTAATTTAAAAATTCAATGAACAGATGTAACTCATGAATTTAATATCTGCAGTTTAAGTCCATTACAGACCCCTCACTTGAGATGGAAATTGGGATGTCTTTTGTTGATGACTAATGAAGTCTTACAGATGTGGATGGATCTATCTCCTATACACATGGTACCCCCACCCAAACCCAAACCCTTGAAACATGGTGTGGCATAGTGTACCATGTCTGGAGAGCAGATAGATATTCAATTACATCACTGGGTTCTCTGTGTGATTTTATGAACAAAGACATCGTTGCACATAAAGCTGGACAGAAAATGCAAACCATCACAAACAACTGTAAAATCTTAGAACTGGATTGATTAGAACTCCCTCAAACCAATTGTATCATCCCAAAACAACCATAAACATGAGGAAGGAACTCTTCTATGTGTCCAAATAGAATAATCTTGCTTACTTAGACAGACACTCTGGAGTGTAGTTTCATTGGGCATATAAATTACATATTCCCTGTTTGTGAAAAGACCACATTATCCACCTTTTGGCTGACAGAATTATTCAGATAAAAAGCAGCTATCTTTTTAGGATCTAAGAACCTGAATAGTATTTTTACCCCTGCTTTATGGTAATAACAGGTTTTGACAGAAAAATCTCCTCTTCAATATTTACCTTCACCCACCCTTGCCCTAAGAATGCAATCTCTAGTTGTAAAGCTGCATATGATCCAAGTGGAGAGGAGTTTTGTACAACTTTATCATGAAAAATGGTCCAACATTAACATACCTTTTCACTTACATCCCATGATGTTCCATTGAAGTAATGCTCCAAAGAGGTATGATGTTTCCCTAGACCATTTTCCCAATGCTATGCCCTACCTTTTCACGGACCACAATTACTGTGGATTTTCATGCCCACTAGGAAGCCTAACAATACTTGATAGCCAAATGTTACTGCCAATACCTTCCCCCACAACAAATAACTCTCCTCCAGATGCCTCCATAACCATTTCCAAGAAAAGATAAGTCCACAAACTGCCTCTTTCTTAATAAGTACTAGAGTGGGATAAGTCCCAGAACGTGTGTCATCTGATTAAGCGTTTGTTGGGGTCGGACCCAAACCCGATTAATTACACCTTGATCTGGAGCCTGAAATCTAGCTACAAGCATTTGAACCCAAGCAGAGAAGGATAGAAGGGCGAATGACAGCTCAAAATGCCCACCTCAGGAAAGACAAGAGAGCTATCGCGGACAACCAGCTCGGGCATGAAGATGAAGAGAATGATGTGATACGAAGGACTTCACCCAAAGCGCTTTATAAGGACCTAGATGGGTTTGGAGATCAGCGAGATTGGAGCAGGTTGATCTGACGACTTCGTCCCAGTAGTGTAGTCACTCCACCCAGACACGACATATGGAGCCAACTCCCTTTGTAGCACTCCAAGTGCGACATAGAGCACATGTCACCTGCATGCTCAGTGTTGTACAAATCGCCGCTAACGATCTCCAGCTCCTCAGGCACAATCTAGGCCCGTGGCCTGATATGTAATGAAGCCATACTAACATTTATAAGCGTGTTTTCAGTGTTTATACATAACCTAAATGCAAGATTCACACATATATTCCTAAAGATTATACTAATACCCCATTTGCTTATGTTTTGCAAGATTAAAAGGAAAATCAAGCAAGGAAAGAGAAAAAAAGCTGAAAGGGTGAAACCTCTTGTTCGAGCGTTGGTTCGTCGACGAAATTGTAGGCGAAGAGAACCGGGCGCAACAAAGCTGACGACAAAAGAAGCCTCGGGTTTGCCTTAGGAAGATACGCTAGGCGAAGAAGGTTCCTGCCAGCAAGAATCCTTCAGGGGCGAAGCATATAGCCCTTGAAGCCAAAGCTGCCTTATTTAAGCGAAGGAGATTATCAGTTGAAGGCCTTTTGCCCTTAGTCGAGGCGAAGAACATGTTTAGATAACTTAGCATTTTATCATTTTAGCCAATTTTTCCAAACCACTATCATATATGTTATTTGAGACTTGATTAGGGTTCGGTTTTTGAAAGGAGAACACCCTCCTTAGTGTTTCTCCTCTCTTCTTCTTAAGCCATTCTAGGGTTTTTGATTTTATTCCTTTTTTACTTTGGATGGAGCTAATATTGAAGATCTAGCTCATTAGAGGAGCTCTTGCAATTGTAGTGTAGAGTTTGAGACGAATTTTATCACTCATTTGTTTTGTATCTCTAAACTCTAATCTCTTTGTCAATCTTTCATTATTATGTTTATCTTAAATATGATTTTGTTGGATTACTTGGTTGCAATGAGTGGCTAAACATCCTCTAGGGTTGATTGTTGAAGTTGATGCTTGATTTATATACTTGTTAGAATGGTTTTGTGAATACATGATTGTGTGGATGTTAGTTGGAGTAGTTCTTAGGATTATTATGGTTTTAACTAATTAATCTATACTGAGAGTTGGGTCTTCGATCCCCATACTAGGGCATCCTTGGTGACATGGATTCATACTAAATTTGGTCGAGTCTCTTAAGGTATGAATTAACTAATTGAAATACTATTAACCTAATCAAAAGTCTAAGGGAATTGTGAATGCCTAGTCTTAGATGGATTTCATTAGGAGCACCATCTCAACATTTATGTAGAGATCGTATGGACGAGAGGTGATCGATCCAAGCGTGATCAAACTCCGTCCTATTGTATGGACCAGATGACGATGATAGGATTCCCGAGAAGCACTATCTTATAAAAGTATATATGGCATTTAGATGGACGAGGAGAATAATAGGTTGGTGTGAGAAGTGGGGAGACGAGAGTCTGAGCCTCATATGGGATTCCTTGGACCTGCACAAGTGTACGTTCACTTAATCAATACTTAATGAATATAAACCATAAATGCATCAATGGAAACAATCAACCCTGAAATCTTTCCTTGAGTTATATCCCTGATATTATCCCATTCCTTGTGAGTGGACATTGATCATACCTTACTTTGTTTTGTTTTATTTTGTTTTTAAAACCTTTACTTTGAGTCGTCATTCATTTCAGATAGTGAACGACTTATTAAGCCAGGTACTCAATCCTTGCTAAGCCTTCATATTGGGATCAAATAAACTGGACTTGTTAGTCCATTGTATTACTTGTGAAACCTGTGCGATTGCGGAAAATCGCTAATAGCTGCCCGGGATGGCTATAAAGAGTCTTCGTCACAAAAGAGAGGAAAAACTTTTCAACTGAAGGAAAGAGGCTATGACGTCAAAGACTCTTCCCCTTCAAGTACCTTCCCTCAACTCAATCCACATCCTTGTCAGTCCATGCCCCTGCTAATTTTCAGAATCTCTTAAAAAACAGAAAATCAAGTCCTATGGCAATAGCTGCATTGCTGTGACAAGGACATACTATGCCTTCACTATGAAACAACAACAATGTGGCTAATTCTTTAAAACTCAGGGCAGGAACACAACCAGGGAACTGTCAAGGGCAGTGCATATGCAACTTAGCATGAAAGAACAAGTTGGAAGAGAAGCTCTTGAATCCTGATCCCAGTTAGGGTCAGCTCACTGCTCTTTAAGGCTCGGTAAAAGAATCAGGATGTCCAATTTGAAAACATTCTTTCACAGCTTTTTGAAAAAGACTTTGAAGTAGATTTGGATTTGAAGATGGCGCCAAGCAAAAGAGATTAAGTGTGATTGGAGAGGTTAGACCTTCATTATGCATTAAACAAGTGAACTATAACTCCCTTCCAACGAAAGTCCAACAAAAAAAAACCGTGAGGCTCTTGATATGAGGATTGAGCATTAGGTAAAAAATCAACTGTGGGCTCACAAATTTCAAAATCAAAGCATATGCCCAATCTTTTACAATGGTTTCAGTCATCTTAGAACTTTTAGGTTTTGGCAATACCATTTTCTCTGTTATGAATTATAAGAAATGCACAACCAAAATGGTGGCATTCCATTCCCAGAATTCAAGAATCCCGAAGCAGATGATTAATTAATCAAACAAGTTAAAAAAAAAACGCAAACAGAATCAAAATCAAAGGAATTATACATCAATATAAATCAAATGTAAGACTCGCCTGGGAAGAGAAGGGTAGAATCGGTCAGCGAAGAGCGACAATGAAGTATATTTAACGATCGGAGTAACTTCAAGTCGCTTTTTTTCACGAGAAAACGAAAGAAAATATAAAATTCAAATCAAGAATGCAATTCAAATAAGAAAACAAAAACACATAAAAAAATCGAATAAGAAAATAAAACACAAACATCAGCGAATTGGATGAGAAACGCCAACACTCGAGATCTCACACTCCCCGAAAACCACTCGTTTCCCATCTCTCCCTGTACGTGATACCAACTGTGACCTGTGAACACAATTTCGGTCTTCGGCGACTATTCTGGAATAGAATTTTGCCAGGAGTTTTTTCCAAAATAGGGGTAATCCATCTTTGAGGATAACCATTAAAAAAATGGAATTTTAATCTAATTATTTCATCAATTTAACTTTTAATGATTTTTTTTTTCTATACCTATTCCTTTTGCATTACGATATTTTTGTAGGGACACGAGGCAAGCACATCTCATACATTCATCCTTTTACCATTTTAAGTCAAACTTATAAGACATTTCTAATGATTTAAAATATACTAAAATTAAATTTGAATAGTTTTGATGAAAATTTTATATGCTTTCTCTTTTTTGTAAACGCCATCACCATGTATAGTGTCGTATGTCGTATAATATGTGGGTATGTCGTGGCGAGCTCGATTCGCCCAGCCAATCAGCCCGACCTAAGAGCCTCGATGGAATTTGGGCCGACGAACCGACCAGGCTGGCTCGTCGATCATAAGCTCGGGTGCCTTTTATCGAGATCTCTTTACTCAAGTGCTTATTTCTTGATCGGCAAGCTACTTATTTAAGCAAGCTGTACGTAAACTTCGTGATATAAGTGTAAGTTCTCGTGAATCGATCCCCTATTACTCAGATAAAATAGGAAAGCACTCCCAGCGGCCTGTCGGGAAGAATGAGTTACGTAAAAAAGAGGCAGTCATCGTTAAAAATAAAAGTCGTATTCATGTCTTTATGGGAATAAATCGTTCACTATCCAGGAAAGATGAATCATCTTTCTCTCTCCATAAAAGAGAAACAAATGTCATGAATGAGTCGAGATTAGTGAGATAGCTAGCTACTTTCTACAAAAGTAACGAAAAATTAGCTTTGTCGTCGGATGGCGACGGAACACCATAAGCCGTCTTATTATTTGTTTGCGAGGTTGCGGTCATCCCGGTGAATCTTTCCCGACGATCTTGGCTACAAAAGTCGGGGAGACCGTAATCTGTCATTCAATTATTCCATAAGGTCACGCATTCACCAACCCCACCCCACCCCACAATTAGAGAATTGGTCCATAAGGCCAAAACATGCCCATAATTTCTTCAATCCACTTCTGCTTATTAAATCATATCTCCTCTTAAAAAGGGTACTGAGGTTCCAAAATAACCATTTGCCTGTTGATTGACTTTTCTTCCACCAATCCTTGGTCAGATCCTCCCCATCTATTAATTTAATTTTCCATTAGGGGTGTGCCTAATCATTGTATATTCAAATTAAAAAAAGTGGGTTCCACATGGCTGCATGTAGATTGGAGGGGGTACGTATGCAGGCGCAACACCCAAACAAAGTAAAATTAGGATTTGTTTGGATCGTGTTTTTAAAAGTTGCTCTTAAGAATAGGTTTTGAAATTATAGATAGTACATATTTGGTATTCCCTAAATTTACTTATTATTTTATAAATATTGTGTTATCTGAATACTTTTTATTTTTTAGAAAAAAAAAAAAAAAAAAGGAGTCAAATGTGATTTGCTTGTTTTTCAAATCAGAAAACAATTTTCAACATTTGTGACCAAACATACTCATAATTTTGTAATCCAATTGAATAAGAAAGCGTGACGTGGACGGCCTCTATGTCGGAAAACAACACGGAGAAAATGAAAATCAACATCTCATCTCTGAACACTCATCAGCAATCTCAAGCAATACAAACAGAACCTTCTCGTGCTTCTTTCTTCTTCTTTTTTTTTAATAATTCTTGAAAGAATTTAGTTTCAAATATGGAAGCTTGATCTGCCACTGCACTGGCTAGCAATTCGTTCAAACCTGTCTGACGTCAGCAAGAAGGTTTGTAATTCTTTCAATGTCAGTAAAACCCCAACTTCGGCTGTAAAAATTGCCTTCACTGGTCTGTGATCTGATATCTTCACTTCTCCTCTCATGTATAGTTGTTGCTTTAGTCCCTTTCCGTACCATATTATTCTGTCACACCTAATTAAAAATAAAGCAAATTTTATTAATTAAATTTCTCACCCCGTCTAAGAAATTGCAGCGAAATTAATGATAAATTAAGCTAATTACCATGCAGGAGCGCGTCTCTTCTCGCCTTTTTTGCCTTGACCGCCGCCGCAATATGCGTCGGAATTCCAGATAATATTTGTAGTAGACAGTGAGGGCTCCTTCATGCCCAACCTCCAAACACATGTCCATCCATCACCTCCATCGTTAGCTTCAATTTTCATGCAAATTTCACGACAATAAGCACCTTAAACCAATAAATAACAAATAATTCTTGAGACCTGTCTCCGGTGGGATGGGGTATGGGAGGTTTCATGTTCAAATCATTATGAGAACAGAATAGTATATCACAATATGCAAAATGAATAAATAAAAAGAAAAAAACCGAACAAACAAACAAACAAACAAATCATCTTACTTGATCATTTTCAAGCAAGCTACTCCACTCTCTTTTATCCACAAGTAACCTCGTTGTTTCCTCCGGAAGAGAGACCCTATAATTCAAGTCTCCAAGCAGAATCACTCGGCTGCAGTGAAACAGAATATCCATGAATCAGAAGATATTACCGAAGAAACGCTAACATTTAAATAGTACTTTAATAGGCTTAATGGGCTTAAAGCAATTCTTAACTAACAAAAATATTTAATTTATACATGGATTAGGACCTAATAACGAATCTGTTTCAGGTGGTTTTGCTACTCATTAGCCCCATGTAGCTCAGACTTTTTAAAATCTCTGATAAACTGCTCAAATTTGAACAGTGTGAACGGCTGTAATTATATAATCAAGGAAAAATTAATTTAATATGATCTTTTGACTTGAAAATCAATGGCGACAACTTTGATAGCTCCGGAAAGCAAGCATTAGGTTTGATTAATGCTTTGATGTCTTATTAATTATTTGCGTGACTTGCAATATATATATATATATATATATATACATAGAGAGAGAGAGAGAGAGAGAGAGAGAGAATTAAATAATCACAAGTTAATTAAAAGATTAATGAATAATTAGGAATCAGTATGCATGTAGTTTAATTTACATACTCATGATCTAGAATCTTTTGCGGCAAATCAATTGAAGGGCCTGTAGGAAAACTTGTTCGAGACAGAATATCCGCGGCATTAGAATTTCTATGCCTCTCATCCCCCTCTCTCCCCCCTGAAGCTAGATGACAGCATACGAAGCAGAAGCTTGTTCCGTGTAACTGGAATCTCACAGACACTGAACCCTGCAAAATGAAGTTTATTATGGACTTTCAAATACATAAATTGATCAAATATTCTTATTGTAGAAAGTTGAAATCATCCTAAAAGCTCAAAGTCGTATGATTTAGTTTAATATGAATATGATGTTTCATATTTGAGCTGTCAATAGGATTGTAGAGGAATGAGTACGTACCTTGTTTCTCATTGGCCCATGAGTGCTAGCCTACACAGGAGACACTTGGGTGCTGTATGTATGGAAGAAGAGAACTGAACCCAAACTGAGGTCAATATCCCGACCATTTGCTTGCTTATGATACACCTGAGTGCAGGGATTTCTGCTTTCCAGTTACAAATATTTCATCTCTTTCATTCTTCTCAGACTTTTTACCTTTCTTGTTTCAGAGCTTCTCTTATCAACGAAATCCATTTCATGGCAGCTTACTATTCCCAGATCTAAAATATTCGCCGCTTTAAGAGGCACCACTTGAAACCTGAATATATTCACGTAAATCATCATGGCTTTCTAGGGATTCAAATTTCACTGTTCTATTTCCTATGGTCTCAAAATTTTCACTTTTCCTTTCCTTTCTCTTTTTTTTTTTTTTTGGAGCTGGAGTTTTGAAAAATTACCCTAGAACATAGATGTCATAGGAGGTCTTGCATGTGTCTAGCCAATCCTCGATGTTCAAACCTTCAGGTGGCGTAACCCCGCCGACGTTCCATGTACTAACAAAATCGCTTTCATTACGAGAAAGAAAGAAAATCAAATCTGAAATCACAATTGTGAATGATAATAATTAAAGGAATACGAAAAATAGGACAAATGGAGTAGAAGTACTGTTTGCTTACTTGTACTTGGTTGTCTCCTTCTCATCCAAGATGGGATCAGCGGACGGAATTTGCAGCAAAGTTTCGGAGTTGCTCGGAAAATCCGCAACGAAATTGTTGCTGCAAAGCCTCTTCCTGTGGAGCTTATTGGCGACTAATCTAGGCCACATGACCTTAAAAACATGAAAATATAACCAGGTCAACAACCATGGAAAACAATGGATGAATAATTCAAGAAATTTTTGAGAGGGAGAGAGAGACTCACTTCTCCTTGATTTCCAGGCATGGCGAATATTGGGAGATAGTGGAGTAGCAGTGTTGGTGGTGAAGAGAATCAAACAAAGGTTGAATAGAGAATGCCAAAACAGATAAAAAGATATGGGAGAGAGATATCATGCTGTGAATGACACACACCCTCCCCCAACTTGGAAGGGAAGAAGCTCCCGGCTGACGTCTATGATGATGATGCCGCCCTGTAATTTTTTCTTTGAATATTAATCTTCATTATTCATTAACCAGAGCAATATCTTTGAGCAGGCAATCAGAGGAGAGCTGAGCACAAGAAAACACGAAACTCCACACCCTTAATTTTCCTGATCAGGGATACCCATGTGTTTTTATATATTTGTTGAAGGATCTGCAAGTGGGCTTTTCGGGATAAAATAATTGACCTGTCATTACACCAACAACGTGAAACAGTGTTTTTGCTGACATGGCCACAGACGATTGGCCGACTCAATAGACTGAAGGAGAAATCCGTCCTTAAATAAACCTCACTGGGTTTTCTTCATGGGACCAATTTTTATTCAATTGTTTAATTGCTGCCACATCAGCGAACATGCAACTTGCATCGATGTGGATTTTTAAATGGCCAACTTGTGTAATAAAAATGGGAAAAAAAAAGTGGAAACTACGATAAACCGGATAACCCATTTTATACTCGAAATGTTCTGAACTGTGTAAATGTTTTATTTTTATTTTATAAAAATAAAATATTTCATAAATACACAAATGATTTTAAGAGGAGGACAACAAGCACCAACATCTAAAGGATAACGACATTGATATTTCCTATTCTTATCATCAATTCATTTTATTCATCATCTCTTTTTAATTCAAAATTTTAAGCTTGAACTTTAAAGGAATTAATGTTTAACAAAATATCAAAACTGATAAAGAGTTCATAGATTCGAAAAGTCAGTTTAGTTTAACGATAAGACTTAATTGCGACCTATCCGACAAATAGTTTTCCAACTACTAAGTCAAATTTTGGATCCGCTATTGAAGGAGAGCCACCAGTTTCTCCACCCTGTATTCCTTTGACACTTGTTTCTCCAGGCCACGAGGTGTCCTATGAATATATGGCCCTACAAAGTTTCATTTCTAAACATCTAATTCATCACGCTTTTATTCCTTGTGACATCTATCTTATTCCTTTTAGGGTTTGTTTGGTATATTGGAATGTGAAATAGGAATGAAAAATCATTTTTTATTCTTATTTTTCATGGAATGAAATCGATGATTTTATTTTATTTTTAATGTTTAGATTAGTTTATGAATCTTATATGAAAATAATTATTTATTTACATTCCATGATTTGGTAATACTATAAATTATAATGAAAAATAGATAAATTGATAATAATACCATATTACATAATTTTAAATAGTCTTTATTTTATTTTTCTTTCTCTAAGAAAAATGTAAAGTTATTTCTAAAAATAACTTCCTTAGAACTTTTAAAACGTCATTTACTATTAGATAAAATATTTAATTATTCTCTCTACTATTTTCATTTTTTAAAGTTTTTTAAAAAATAATTATACTCATATGATTAAAAATAAAATATCATAAATTAAATTATTTTAACATATAAATAATTTTGGAGTATTTCAAAATTGGTTTTTTAGAGGCTTTGTACTAAGCATTTCTTAGTTTTTATGTAACGGTTTTATAAGAAATTGTTTATCAAAATTATAATTTAATAATAAAATAAAATATTGATGCTCTCCCAAAAAACGTAAATAAAAAATTCAAAACATATCAAGATAATTTTTGGATTCTCAATCACATAGCTTTCAAAAATGCTTTAAATTATTAATTATAATTGTGGGGCATAATGAACAAAAGTTATAGATAAAATAGTAATTTTAAGTTTTTTATTTTTTTAAGGAAAATTGGGAATAGCTGTCAAAAAAAAAAAAAAGGTGAATCAAAATACTACCTATAAGCTATATCTAAGGAATTAAAATTCTATTTAGAAGTGAAATTTAATTCCCCTTTAAATTAATTTTCATTCTATTTTTTCTTTACTTAAATTTCATCTAAACATGAGAATTGACTAAAGGATAGTAACATTTTCATTCTACCTCCCAATTCTCATAATCCAAACACGTTACACGTTACACGTTTCATTCAACTCGACTATGCTTCAATGATTTTCTTCATTTCTTGTAGCCAATCGAATATATTTTGAATTTTACTATAGCTGCACCAAACAAATATAGAATGATAGCACTCAAAATGATGGGACGCGTATTGGCAATAATCACGAAACACATAAGATATTATTCATTCTAATCGTTATTTCTATAAATCTAGATCAATCATTAATTATATTTGACTATTTTATTCGAAGAAGTTTCATTTATTTGTTTGATATTTTTATATTTATTTTCTTTAGTTTTGAGATACATTAATTTTTTTATACTACACTAGCTATTCTTATATAAACTTTTAGAAAAATAAAGAACAAAATGAAACGTGTTATGGTCGAATTATTATCATATTCTTCGAAGTCACAAGAGGAAGCTCAAATTTGAGGTTTCTCCAAGAATAATTGAATGTTATAATAAGCTTTATTACCTTCACAATTCATTTGTTCCTTAGAAAATAAATCACCTCAAGATCCAAACCTTTTAAACTTCCACCATTATTATCCTATGGCAAAGTCAAATCATCCTTTTTTGATTTCACAAGAAATCCATGTTCTTCAACACCTCTTTAGTAGAGAAAAATTGGTTTTGTTAAATAAATTAAAGATGATAAAAAAAATGAAAATCTTATCTTATACTATTCGTTAAAAGTTGACTTCAATGTTGATAGATTTGTTACTTCATGAGTCCTTAGAACTATGAAAAATAACGTTTTAAACATCATTATTATTTGTTTTAGATCAGGCTCAAATAATAAAGAGATTTTGTATGGGATCGGTCTCATCTTGTGCTTATATAAATAGAATCTTATATGATATATCTGAATGAATATATATATATATATATATATATATATATATATATATATATATATATATATATATATGTAAAATCTCTCATAGCCAATTGAATCTATAATGAATTTCCCTTAAGGCACATTTATCAAAAATAATAAAACATAATATCAAGTGAACTAAAGTCGCAGCTCTGTTTAAAGGGTGGATTGTATCATAAGCTAGTGTGTGGGGCTACCCACGTTGGTGCAAGTAATTTGGTAGACTTTTTTCAAGGTCAAGGATTAAACAAAAATCAAAATTGGAATATTGTGATGTAATTTTGTTTAGTTTATGAATGTGAATCAGAGAAATATCTCAATTTTGGAGATCTTATGCACCCTAACTTCAAAAAATGTTTTAGATTTAACATCTACAACTATAATTTAATCTCATATACAAATAATCACATTATCCATATGTTTATTTAGAACAATCTAGCGTTTATCCACTAGTTAAATTAGATTGTCATTATTAACTTAATAGAAAAACTGAAAGCTGTAAAGTCAATACTCGATTCAAATAAAGTTCAATGTTCATTATTAACGTATAAAAACTGAAAGCTTTGAAAGTTCAAGTTTAATCGCAAGAGAAAATAAAGTTTGTTTGATTATGGTTTTAAAGAATAAGGAGACACGTATTTAGATTCAAAATTATATATATATTATGAAAAATTAGTAACTTTAGAAAATAATAAGTAAATTTAGAACATAAAAATAATGGTATTGAAACATTTGATTACGGGTTTTACCCACCCACAAAGTTTGCGTGCCTTAAGCAGAAGAATAAAACGGAAAAATCGTATTTTGTTAAAGTTTTATTTTATTTCTAAAAACACATATAATATAATAAATATTAAATTAAGATAATAAGAACATGTTTTAAACAATACCAAAATAATATTTATCCTATCTTTTTTTAAAAACACGTTATAAAATCGTCTTAAAAAACGATAATCAAAGCATCTGCATTATAAGCTGTGCTTGTGATTTTGAAAACAAACAAAATAACTTTGGGATTTGTTGGATTACAATTTTTGAAAACCGTTTTATGTTATCGAAAATAAGAAAAATGAAGAAAATAAGGTGAACTTATTTGATTTTCAATTTTTTTTAGAACAATTTAAAAAAAACATCCTTAACCATGTTATCTTGTATTTAAAGCTGTTCCCATCAACCGTTTTAAAAAATAGAAGAAAAGCTATAATATTTTGGATTTTAATAGTGCAAACGATAGTGGTGGAGGTTGGAGTTGGAGGGAATTTGACAACTGCATGAATGTCAGCCATGGAAAATGGATTAGATGGGGGAGTGAATGAGAGCCACAAAAACAGAATCAAGAACCCACCAACGAAGCGTCGGTTATGGATCTCGAATCGTTTCCTTGTCAATGAACCTGTCATCTCCATCCCCTATACGTGTCATTTTAAGACTTTTTTTTTTTCTAAATGTTTTTCTTTGCTGCCTAGTGGGCTTTAGAAATTCAGACATTCTTAATGATTGTAATTGAAAAATGTTTAATTGTCGGAGAAGGAAACAGAGGCAGCCCGAGTCCTAAGTATTCATTACATATTCAAATTCAACTTGGTCGAATTTGAACCGCGCTGAAGTGTCACACTGTGGATGGATTGTAAGTTCAAACTCGTGTTCGTTCATATAATTTTAAGAAAATTTATGGTTTCGTAGAGTCAAAGTGTGAGGTGTGGTTTTGTGTTAATTATTGACATTTTGAAAGGGCGTAGAGATTGTTTGGTAGTGGTGGTTCAGACAAATGGAATAGAAAAACATGGACGAGTATGTTATCTTAAAGGTTTGACTTATGGTGAAGGCTCTTAATATTCTTAACACTCAACAATAAACTAATAATGAATATGTGGGTGCATTTGAAATCACGCAATAAATCCCATGAGAAAGCAATTTGTATGAAATATCGCAGGTCGAAACTTTGGTTTATATAAGTATTCAAAGATTGAACTCCTAGTAACATCAATATGTTGACGCTATACGGAATCTTCGGCAGCGTAGATATAGCGTCCAGCTAGACCTTACTTCCTAGTCGTTAGCTCGATCGAAGAAGCGAATAAGGGCAATAGAGTCTTACATCAAAGCATTAAACATAACAACAAAGAAATGAGTCGAGCGAGGCTAGAGTTGAAAGATAAGAGGATAGATGTGTGTTACGTAGATAAGCAGCATGCGGTCCAGTAAGAGGTAGTCATCCTAATGACCGATCAGTATGAAGCCTTAGTATATGCATCAAAATCTACCTGATCTATCTGAGAATATATCGATCAACATATCAAAATGCGAAAGTATACAATAAGAATCTGTCATGATGAAGCCAGGTAATAAAAAAACTCTCAATGTCTTTATCAGCATTACAAAAAAGTAGATATCATGTCAATAAATCAATTATTACACTTTCCTAAAATTATGTTAAAGCTTGACCCACTAAAATTCCCAATAAATTTATTTGTGGACGTTACATTTTTGGTATGATGTCTTCCTCTTAAGGTGGTCCTTTTTATATTTTCGAAAAACCATTTAGAAAACGATTGGGAGTCGCTCTTGTTTGTTATTCTGAGGGTAAGCGAAATAGAAATAAAAACTTGTAGTGTGACTGCCATTTTAAAAAAAAGATGGAGTGAGCGAGTCGGAATTTAGGGTCGTAATGCACATTGGGAAGGTACGGTAGTGAATCGTAGCACCACTCTAAGGCCTTAAAGTGAGTCTCTACTAATCAAATTTAAGAAATTATGGCCATCGATCAATCAATTACAGATACAGATAAATCAAACAAATAGTAAATAAAGAACAAAATCAAAGGGAAGAAAAATGTCATTTGAGTACGTCAGTATTTATCGATAATAATATTAGCTCAACAAGCAATATAGAATATTCACCATTGAATTAGGGATAAGTTGTAGATCAACCACTAAATTAGTTATTAAAAGTATACACGAGATGTCGGCTCCCACCAAAGCCCATTTATTTATTACACAAATTAAGTCCATAAGACTCAATTATTATTAGAGTTATAGAATTAATCATGTAATTGAAACTTTTAAAAAACTATTTTGAAAATATAATTTTTCAAAATTGAGTTTTGATTTAAGAGATTTGGAAAACTGAATTTTTTTAAGAATTGAGAATTTGAAATTTGAAATTTGAAATTGGGGAATTAAATTTTGAAAATTAGGAACTTTGGAAATTTTGAAATTTGAGAGTTCAATTTTTTAAACAGGAAATTTGGGTTTTGTAAATTAAAATTTGAATATTTGAAAATAAGGCATTTGAATTTTGGAAATTAGGATTTAAAATTTTAGAAATTGAGAAATTTCAATTTCAAATTCTCAGTTCTTTAAATCCCCAAATTTCCAAATTCAAATTTAAAATTATCAATTTCTAAAATTTTAAATCTTAATTTCCAAAATTCAAATACCTAATTTTAAATATTCAAATTTTAATTTATAAAAACAAAATTTCCAGTTTAAAAAATTCAAGTCTCAAATTTCAAATTTCCAAGTTCCTAGTTTTCAAAATTAAATTCTCCAATTTCAAATTTCAAATTCTCAATTCTTAAAAATTCAATTTTCCAAATCTCCTAAATCAAAACTCAATTTTCAAAAATTCTCTTTTCAAAATAGTTTTTAAACACTCAATCACATGATTAATTCTATAAGCTACAATAATAATGGAATTTTAATGGAATTAATTTGTGTAATAAATAAGTAAGACTTTGTGAAGAACCGACTTCTCATGCTGTCATTTAATAACTAATTTAGTGTATGATCACAACATCTAATTCGTGTTGAATATTTTATATTGTTTGTCGAACTAACATGATTTTTATTGATAGCGCTCGATAGCGTATGAAACATTTATTCTCTTTGATTTCGTTCTTTATTTACTATATTCTTTAGTTATCAATATTTGCAATTGATTAATTATTTACTTAGCGATTTCTTAAAAACGATGAAGTAGAATCTGGCTAGGGAGAAGCTAGAGAAGTGTTAATGACTCACTATCGTATCTTACGATAAATGCTTGTGACCGTAAATTTGGACTTGGTTTCTCGTAGAATTGTCTTTTCTAAAAAATGAGTCACACTATGGTTTTTATTTCTTATTTTATTTTCCTTCTTAAAAAATAAACAAAAATAAGTGGCGACTTACAACCGTTTTCTAAATGGTTTTTTGAAAATATAAAAACGAGTCACCGTTTAGTAGGTAGCGATATCTGGCCAAAATGTTGTGTCCACAGATATGGTTGCTTAGAAAAAATGGTTAATCGAAGATTTGGTTAACCATGTTGATGGTTAGGTTTTTGGTTTATATAAATAACAAACCGAAAATCGATGGTCAATTTACTTTTAGTGGCACGGTTAGCTTAATTGAACTATGCCCACCCCTAGTCACAAGGCAAACACTCAAAGTGACGGCATGTTAGGGGGTAGCACACTAAATAATTTTTGTAGTGGAGAGAGTGTGGTATAGACGATTAGAGCTGTTTGATTCTCACACAGTTCAACCGTTGAGTTGAGCGGTTAACAAGTAGTTTAAATGATAATCCATTTCAAAAGGAAGTGAAGGGGACATCTCTCACGTCCTCGAGAAATGAAACCTCTAGCTAATAAAGCGTCATCTTCACCCAGTATTTTTAATAGGAAGCGGACAAATTGGGACGATTGCCCTAAGTATCGTCAGTGGCGCTCGATTGCACAGTCGACGGACGTCGTAGATCTAGCGGCTTTGTTGCCATTGCCTGCCCAATCGCGGGCGCGCCAGTACCACATCCGTGGCGCTCTCGGTGCCTACGCGCACCTTGGGATGTCGAGGTAGTGCATGAGTGGATATGACAGCCACCTTGCATGAGCACCTGTCTCTTAGGAGGCATGTAAGAGTGGCGTCTTCTTTGGAGAGATGCGATAAACTCTTACAATAAACCCTTTCAAAAACCCACCTTTTTCTTTTGAAGCCACATTGACCTTATAAGTTAAGCTTAGATATATTTTTAGCATTTCCCAATCGTACATGTGGGTGCATCTGTGAGCCATTAGGGCTGATTTAGTCATGATATGGATTCAGAGCTCTCCATTTTGGTTTTCTCTCGAGGGTATATAGAGATTGAGCATAGTTTGGGTTTCAATGAGACAATTTTCTATAGTGTTGGCTTATCTATTTTAGTTTCAGTTCAGCATTCACTTATTGATTGTGCTCGACTTGGATAGTATCTTAGTTGGTTCTGTTACATTTTCCGAGGCTCATTCAGTTATATAATTTGAGACTACGTTGTTGGGATAGAGTTCAGGGGAGATTGGTTCGTACGATAGATCAAACATATATAAACTCATAGTTGGTTACAGTTGATCAGTTTGCCTCAACGATATTAGTGATTCAAGAGTCCATGGCTAGACTTGGGCAGAGGATAGAGAAGTTGCATGCCCCACATGATCAGGTTCAAGATGAGGCTCGGAATGATCCTACCGACTTCTGCCTCCACCTTCCATTATTGAGACACCTTCCACGTGTACCCTTTAGTTCTTCATGAATTAAGTAGAGATGACTAATAGGTGTAAATCTTATTAGCATTTATAGGGTGTTTTGCATGTATTTTTTTGTAACATATGCTAGATTCCTTATATTCCTAAAGATTACTAATCCCCGTTTTCTTATGTTTTAGGCAATAGAAAGTAAGCGAGCAAGAAGAAGGCAAAAATAGCAAAAAGCAAAACACCGCGAGGAAGCACGCTTTGCTTAGGGGCGAAGTTCGCGAGTGAAGAGGCGGCTTCGGTGAAGAAGAGAGGCCGGTTCGGCCCAAGGCAAAGATGACCTTGGCCAGGCGAAGGGGGCATTTGCCGACACCACTCTCGGGTTTGCCAAAAGCGAGCACAGTGAGATTCCGGAAAATCCAGTTTCCTAAGGAAGGATAAAATGGTAATTTCGGTCAAAATAGAATTTTACAGATCTCGGATAATGTGGCTTGAGACTTCTCAGTTGAAATCGTCTGCGAGGGAATTAGCAACCACGTCGAGATTTCGTTGGATTCGAGGTGGTCGGAGTTTCACGTTTTTCGAGGCGTGGGGTGTCGGATGACCTGTGGCAAGATAAGAGGATGCCACATGGCACCACGAGTGTGTGACACTTGGCGTAGTAGTGGCCTGATGAGCCGTGTGTGGGAAGGTCGTAGGCCCGCGTTGAGCGAAGTGGTGTGATGTCGTAAAGAAGGAATTGAAATAAAAGAAAAAGAGGGAAAAAGGTGGCGGCTCATTTGGCAGGAAGGTGAGGAGAGATTTCTCGTGTTGGCCATACGGTGATTCTCAAAAGGAGAGAAAGCGAGAAATGAGAAAATGGGGAGAAAATGAAGAAAAAGAAAGAGAAATGAGAAAATAAGCGAAGCAAAAGGGGAAACGTAGGGAAGAAAGAAAGATCCGGGAGGTCTTGGATCATTTTCCTAGAGAGTCTGCTTCTCGCCTGCAGATTCGTAGCGTCCAGGCCAGAGTCGGTTCTTTCGCGATATGAGGAGAATTGTTCTGAAGAGGACGACGTGTGAATTTCCGGTTTTAGGGAGTTTCGACAGACTCAGGAAGGTAGGGTTTTCTCACTCTTTGTTTTTACTTTGCTTAAGGGTTATGTAATGGATGGGGGTTTGTTGGGGCTGGATGAGGCGTGGTTTCGAGTTCAGCTTTGGACCGGTTAAAAATCACTAGAGTGTTTTGGATGATCCACCCAATTTGTTTGTGTGAATGCTTGATTTGTGTGGTGTTGTGTTGTGAAATAACGTCTTCAAATGTGATTTGTGGCGGTTCCAAGGCGAGCGAGTCGGATTATTCTGCTGCTTTATGTGGAGACTAAGTTTATGTTATTATAAGTGAATAACGTGTATGGAATTAATTTTGTTAATATATGCATGAGTGATATATTAGCATGAGTTGTATGTTTGATGTCTTGAATTCATTCTTGACCCAGGTGGGAATGCTTGGTAGGAAATTCTCTGCGGGCTTTGCTCACCCGTCGTGGGAATATATTTTCGGGTAGTGAAGGCCTTGATAGGGGATGGGACGCATCAGGGACGCTAGCGAAGAAATGGCCAAATCGGCGCACCTTGTATTTTTACGTTTTTTAAAGTGCGGGCAGAAACCGGAGGTTGTATAAATTGTATTAAATACGATTGTAAATAAATCTTTTGTATAAAATATACGTTTATGAGCATGACGTGTAGGCCCCAGTGGCAAATTTTATACGTAATGCAGTGCAAATGACATGAGGAAACACATAGATTCATGTGAGTTGTGGGTGGTCAACGGACACCCCGGGATTGAGGCGTCACAAAACCTATCCTTTGCCAAGGCGAAGGCCTTTGCCTAGGCGAAGCTGTCGCCGCCTCTTTACTTGGCGAGACACATGGCTTCTCCCGGGTGAGATTAGTAGCCGCCTCGGCAAAGAGCATCGAGCTTGAGCAGAAAACATCAATTTTTGAGCCCATTGTCCATTTCTATAAATATTTGTATTTTAGACATTATTAGGGTTTCGATTTTTGGAGAGGAAACACCCTCTTAGGGTTTTTCCTCCCTTCTTCTTAAGCCATTTTTTGGGTTTTAGTTTTTGTTCATTTCCACTTTGTTTTGGAGTTGATATTGGAAGATCCCAGCTGATTAGAGCTCTTGCGTTTGTGGTGTAAATAGAGGCAATTCACCTTCCATTTGTTTTGTATCTCTAAACTCTGTAAATCTTTGATGTATATTTATCTTAAATATGATTTTGTTGGATTATTTGGTTGCAATGAGTAGCTAAACATCTTCTAGGGTTGATTGCTTGAAGTTGATACTTGGTTTATATATATTCTATGATGATTTTGTGAATCCATGCTTGTGTGGATGTTAGTTGGTGTAGTTCTTAGGATTATTTTGGTTTTAACTAATTAATGCATACTAAGAGTTGGGTATTTGATCCCCACACTAGGGCATCCTTGGTCTCTTAAGGTATGAATTAATTAATTGAAATATTAGTGCTTCGATCAAAATTCTGAGATTAAGATGCTGAGTACTAGATGGTTTCATTAGGAGTAGCACTATCACGACATTATGTGAGGATCGTATGGACCAGAGATGATCGTCAGGCGTAGTACGGGTAGTCTATTGTATGGATAGAAAGAGTGACAAATAGGATTCCCAAGGAAATAGCGCCTTATAAAAGTATCTTACTTAATGACTAGATGGATCAAAAGAAAGTAGGGAGGTGGTGTGAGAAATTGAGGAGACACGAAAGTGCCACAGCCTCATGTCAGTTCCTGGACATGCACAGAGTGTACGTTCACTTAATCAATGCTTAATGAATATAAACCATATATGCATGTGGAACAATCAACCACTAGTAACTTTCCTTGGTTACATCTCAGATATTACTCCATTCCTTGTGGTGGACATTGATTATGCCTACTTTGTTTTCTTTTATTTTGTTTTTTAAAGTATTTTCCCACCTACCCATAGTTGCTTTCGAATAGTGAGCGACCCCGGTAGCATGGGTACTCGATCACCGCTAAAATCCTGACTGCTATGAATCGATATCAGACATTTGGTGTATTACTTGTGCGACTCGATAAACTGCGGATAATCACTATCGAGTTTTTGGTGCTGCTGTCGGGGACTTAACACAGTCTTTGGTAGCTATGCTAATTACCAAACAATGACCCCACCATCGGCTATAGTGCTTGCTACATTTATCGATGATACACACACACGTATGGATAGGTTAGACGTGTTAGGCAAAATGAGAGTCTTTGATAAGTGCACAGGACTAAATTACCACCCAGAGATTTTAGATATTGGAGATTGGGGAATGTACTAGCGAGTGACCTCGCATCACTTGAGATTATACTCTATTATCATGAGGGCTCAGGCAGTGAAATTTTATATGCTTATGTTGTGCCCTATGTCTCTGGGTGTTGTTGCCTGAGTTGGTATGCTTCCTTAGATATTTCTGGCTGGACCATATGACCCGAAGGGTAGGATCCATTGGTTCATTTTTGCAGAGGAGGCTACCCCAGTCTCATTTATATATCTATTGGCCTTCGAGACCCCGAGCACACGGGGTTTAGTTCGGTATAAACCTTCCTTATCGGGTGGCGGCGAGATTCGGCTCCATACGATTCCACCATACCGGATTATTTAAACACACGTTGTTGAGAGACCACACATTAGGCCTCGAGCACCTCTGAGTTCTTACATAGCGGCTGACGGCTTAGGCGGTTTACAGCTAGGCGTGCGCCGGAGAGGTCTTCCATATATTGATGACTGTTGGATTACTCAGTCCATTAGTGTTAAGGCCATTATCGGAAGTTGCTCACCCTGACTTCCAGTTAGACCTACATTGCACTTATCATCGATTGGCTTTCGAGCGCCCTCGAGCTAGGTGCCGACTTTGGGGCATGTCGTTCGGGACTTTATCGATCGGGCATTTCAGTTGAAACTCATCCAGTTTGGTCCCTACCTACATACTCGTATATGCGGTTCTCCTCCAGTAGTGAGTATTCATTCCATTGACTTTGCTAAGCCAGACAACGCCATCCATATGTTATCCGAGGGTGATCAGGGGTTAGGGTCTATAGTATTTGATGATGATTATGAGGTTGTTGATGGGGTTATATTGCCTGATGATTATGTTAATGAGCTACTTCATACGGACATCGGTTAGTTTGAGGTTGTGGTTATGTCTAAGACAAATTCTGTGCTTGACAATTCTTGTGTGCTTGTTATGGGAGATTATGAGGAT
Source organism: Tetrastigma voinierianum (assembly GCA_016808115.1). Classification (NCBI taxonomy): domain Eukaryota; kingdom Viridiplantae; phylum Streptophyta; class Magnoliopsida; order Vitales; family Vitaceae; genus Tetrastigma; species Tetrastigma voinierianum. The sequence continues at coordinate 46,666 of JAEQBH010007601.1, forward strand.
GCTCTTCTATTCCGACTATTGACTGACTATGGATGTGTATTGCGATATTGTGTCTCCTAATATTTTAGGTCAATATTTGTGGGAGTCAGTTTTGTGGACCCACCACTTTTATATATATTTTTCTATAGTTACATCCGTTTTGATGATGCACTAGCTTTTTCATCTATGGATGAGCTTTTCTTTTGAGTATTTTCCTGCCTCTTCTATTAATGATATTGATGTATGTGCATCTCATTCATCCACAACATAGATTTATGATATCGATGTTTGATGACTATGATTTGGATGAGAGATACTAGTCTAACTTTGATCATAGTTTTACTTATATGAGAGTTTTGCATGCTTATGATGATCTTGAGACAATCAACCTTGGTATAGTGATTGGTCTAGAAGGTTGAGTTTTGGTTTAACATCATCAACATATAAGAGAGATAGATTGCTTATTTACTCAGATTATACCTAGATGTTTTTGTATGGTCTTATGGAGATATGTTAGACCTCTCCTTTATTACTCATCATTTGATGTTGGTGCCACATGCTAGACCATTATAGCGAGGCAATTTGGTTTTGAGGGTCCTTAGAGGATTGAGAAGTGACCTTAGGGGAGTTTAGAACCAACTAGAGCGGACCATACATTATTAGAGAGTTGACCCCATAGGGAGCTGCACGGTTGATGGACTTAGATGGAAACCAATTCTTAGAGCCTACCAATGTGGATCAGCTGAAGAAGTTTTATGTTTGAGACTATAGTCATAGGATGGGTGGCCATTATTTCGGTTAGCCATACACCTTATCACCCTTTATTAATATATATAGACCGTTGCTAGCCTCTTGAGCTTCGCATATATGTTATGGCCTTTTCTTTCTTGTAGCATTATTGACCTTTTCTACACTAGGGTATAGGCCCTTCTATATATATGTATACGTTGTTGAGAGTCTCATGAGCTTTGGACTTATAGGTATATCTTCCTTATCCTTATTATTTTTGTCCCGTCGCTTGTTGGGTTACGCTTCATTATCATCACCCTTTTTTTCATTCTCCTCCTTATTTTCGTTGTTACTTACCTTATTCATTCCATTACCTTACTCATATTGACGATTCTTCACATTTTGGTGCATAGAGGGTAGTTATGTCACTCACTTCAGTCCACCGTTAGCATTGATTAAGAGGTTTTGGCGCTTGAGAGTTTATTTTGTGAGAGGGGGATTTAGACATTCGCTACTGATTAGGGAGAGTTCTTTCATTCTTTATATTCCTTGTTGAGTTTCGGGTTGTTGATGATTGGATTTGAAAAGAAAAAAAAATGGCCAATTTCTGTATATCTTCCTACATTGGTGTATATTAGCTTTTGAGGGTTACTTGTTAGGTGTGTTTACTATTGGGGATTTAGGCTAGATTTCTATGAGGGTTTTCTTCCCTTGAGCCGTTTTTGCTAGGTATTTTTTAGTGTCGAGAGTTCATATGAGAGTTTTATGAGATCTCTTACTTCTTGAATTGTTGTTGATACATTTTGTGAGGAGGGTGAGCGTTTGAGTGACCTTCTCATTGGGATCTCTGGATCATTGTCTTGGCTATTCATTCCATCATTAGTGATGTGACTTTCCCTTTATCGTATTGGTATGGCTCAATCATCATTCATATTGTTTCCCCTTGCCTATTATTCTTGTTTTGTCACCACACTTTTGTCAATTCTTCACCCACCATTGTATTATCTTCCCACATTAATGTTTGCTCCAAACCTAGCTCCTTCACACCTATTTTGTGATTTATTACCAGCTTAACCCCTTCCCATTTATCTAGTCCTTTCATCAGTGCTTCTATTAGCTACCTTTCGGTCCATTACTCATGAGATTTTCTCTATGTATTACATCTTGTGCACGAGTGTATGACTTTGATTATTGGGTATTTGAACCTAGTTTCCCTTCATTTATTTTACCTTACCACCTCGAGCCTACGTCACGGTCTGTGTCGTAAGACCACCCTAAGGCCATGGGATTAGATGTTTTCTTTAACAACCATCGCTTAGATTGGTGTTGAGATTAGTTGATGTTAGGGCATTATCATGATGTTTCTTCTAGGAGGCTTCGAGTGGAGTGTTTTGGTTTGCTTCCGGTACGGTTCTGTATTACCTAAGGTATGTTCATATTATTGATGGGCGTCCCTATGTCAATTGATTTCTTAACACAATAGCGCACCGGATGCCACTCTAGGGCATATTCCTATGCTTTTCGGGATCGCCTTCCCTTTGATGATTCTTGCAAACAGCTTTTGTCGAGAGATCGAGCCTGCTTATGACATTTTGGATTTCACCACACTTGCATTGGATGCTATCCTAGGGTTTATTTCCCCGTTTGTTAGGGTCACATGCTTTCTATTGATTTGTATGGACAACTCTAGTCGAGAGGAAGAGCATCATGGTGGCATTTTGGGTCCCATCATGTTTCTATTGAATGTCAAACTAGGGCATACCCTCTAGTTATCAGGATCATTTGTAGTGGGTCGATTTATGTAGGCGTTTTTGTGAAACCCCATAAAATCCGAATTTTCGAAAAAGGGTAAAACGGTAATTTCGGTTGAAAAACCGGAATTTTTCTAGATCTCGGATGATGAAACGGACTTCACCATTGAAATTGTCTCGCGAAATCTAGCTACCACGTCATGAGGTACCCTGTTAGATGGGTCTAAGATTTTGACTTTGTTGTGTGTTATTGTATGAATAACATGTTGTGTGAAGAGTATCGTATTAGTATATCTTTATTGATGTATTAACATGGATTGCATGAATGTAAATTATAAATTATAATTGTCCATGGAGTATTAATGTTTTCTTAGTACTCATATATACATGTAACATAAAGAAAATGCATTGACATCATGCATTTTTATATGCCGCGATCGCATCGCGTCGAGTTGGGTGTGGGTGCATGGTCTTGTTTATTCAGGTGTTAGTGGATGGGTCGTGAGGCTCGGAAAATGGGACAAAGTCAAGGTAGAGACTCACGAGGTGTAAAATGATCAAAATGATAAAATTACGTATTTGGGCGGGCCCAGAATTAGATCCCCCCCTAGGGTGAAAGACCTAAATGTCATTCACGGTTAGACATGAATCTCGGCGATGTAAGTTCGCAAAAATGTTGGAAAGGCGTGTGGCGTCCTGCGGTGAAAACCCGAAAATTCGTGGCCCACAAAAGAAAAAAAAAATCATGAAATGATAAATTAAAATTGGAGGGTTGTCCAATGGTTTAAGTCATTGGGTTAAATACCAATGGCTGGTTTCCCACACTTGATGGTAGATGTGGAAGTCGGTTGGGACTCGGGTTGTAAGCATGAAGTGCGTCTTACCGCGACAGACATTTCTATAATATTGCATAAATTATATGAAATGTGATTGATGTTTATATACGCCATTGCATGTCTGCATTTAGGTGGGGAGTAGCAAGCTGTAGGAAAACTACATTGGCCCGTCTGGCCGTTTTGATCGAGCGGTGAGCCGGTGACCGTGGTCGAGCCAGAGTGAGTCGAGCCCAGGTCGTTGAGATGACTAGTTCCCATAATTTATTTATTTTTGTTTTAGTTGCTTGATGTCGTTTGGTGCTTTTTACATGAAGCGATGTCGTTTTACTTAAGTAAGAAAGCTTGTAGGGTTAGAAGACATGGCTAAAAAATTCGATTAATCTGTGGACTTGTAGTTGAACATGGAAATGAGGATTTACAAAGGAACACTCTACCACTTCTTTGTCATTGTGATTATTTTAAATATTAACAAAATTATATATTTATATAAATAATTTTATTCCATTTTTAATATGTTTTCATATTTAAACATTATACATATTTTTAAAATAAATTTTAAAATACTTTATTTATATAAAAAATAATAAATAATATCTTAAATATTATTTATTTTATATTTAAAATATAAATAATATATTTAATCGTCGCCGGTTCAAGCCGCGGTTCGACCAGCGACCGGTGAGCAGAGTGAGCCGGTAACTTTAGGTTCGATCCGTCACAGTTTTAAAACTTTGCTCTTTGGGCATTCTTCCTTTGTCGTGGGACCTTCCAGTGCGAGTCCTAGTCTGAAATATCGACCATACTATGGGACGCTGAGGGATGAGAGCCGGATGCGGCTTTGTTTTTGTTTTTTTTTTTGTCTTGTATTATATTCGACGGAACCAAAACATGTATACCTTTGTTGTATAAAGGGTATTAAATGGAATTTATTGATTAAATAGTCTATCATATATTTTTGTTGTATATTTGTGAATTAAATATGCAGGAATGAGTCTCAATATATGAGACAAATGAGTGTGATATCGGGACACTCGATATTTACAGGTTTCCGGGTTGTCAACGGGATCCCCTGAATAGGGGTGTCATAGTTTTCACCGAGATGATTAGCTCATTATGACATTTCAGGAAGATGCCATTCTGAAGTATATTTCCCAATCTATTGAGATTACATTATCTTTGGGGATGTGTATATGGTTTTTGCTGATGATGAGAATCATCGACACATTTGCCGATGTGTTTATTGTTAGATCTTTGTTGGGCCACGTGAGTTGTGGCGCTACTCGAGATGTTATGTTTCATCCATTACCAGAGTTTTTACGGGACACTCACTACTTTGTGTTTCGAGATTGGATGGGATTAACATATTTCTAGCATGTTCTTTTGAGCCGATGGCAAGAGCGACTCATTTTGGACGTATGAGGCATTTTTGAGTTCTCATTGGACCCTCGTTATAGATAGACATGCTTGTATTTCCTTTTGATGAAATGGATGGTTCGACTTTTGAGCCTAGTGTTGATCAGCTAAAGTCACCTAGGATACCTACTTGTTGTGATGCCCCACTTAATATATTAGGGCATAGCCCTCCATTTCATTGGTGAGATGTTTTACCTCATTAATAGTTATTTAACATTTCTTATACATAGAGTCGCTTTTTTAGTTTGGCGTTCAGAGTGGGTTGTGTCGGTTGCGTTCGGGTAGCTTTCTCCAGTTTGGCGTTTAGAGTCGTTATTTTCAGTTTGACATTTAAAGCCGTTTTCTTCTGTTTTGCTTTCGGAGCCATCTTTTTCAGTTTGGTGTTTAGAGTCTTTTTCTTCAGCGTGGCATTTAGAGCCGTTATTTTCAATTTGGTGTTCAGAGCCGTTTTCTTCAGTTTGGCATTCAAAGCCATTTTCTTCAGTTTGGTGTTTAAAGCCGCTTTCTTCAGCTTGTCATTTAGAGCCTTTTTCTTCGGTTTGGCATTTAGAGCTGTTTTCTTCAGTTTGATGTTTAGAGCCGCTTTCTTATGCTTGGCTTTCAGAGTCGTTTTCTTCAGTTATCCATTCAGAGCCGTTTTCTTCAGTTTTGCATTCAGAGTCGTCTTCTTTAGTTTAGGGTTCAGAGCCGTCTTTTTTAGTTTGGCATTCAAAGCCTTCTTTTTCAATTTTACATTCAGAGCCATTTTCTTCAGTTTGGCATTCATAGCTGTTTTTTTTTTTTTCAATTTGGCATTCAAAGTCGTTTTCTTCAGTTTGGCTTTTAGAGTTGTTTTCTTCAGTATTACGTTTAGAGTCATTTTCTTCATTTTGGCATTCAGAGTCGTTTTCTTTAGTTTTGAGTTTAGAGTAGTTTTCTTATGTTTTGCGTTCAGAGTTGTTTTCTTCAGTTTGGCGTTCAAAGCCATTTCTTGATTTTCCATTTGAGGCCGTTTTCTTGATTTAGCGTTCGGATTGTTTTTAGTTTGGTGTTCAAGTAGTTCTTGGTTTGGCATTCGGGTAGTTTTCTTCAGTTTGGTGTTGAGAACAATTTTCTTCAATTTGGTGTTTAGAGCCGTTTTCTTCAGTTTGGCGTTTAGAGTTGTCTTCTTCAATTTGACATTCAGAGTCGTTTTTTTCAGTTTAGCATTCAGAGTCATTTTCTTTAGTTTGGCGTTTAGTCTTTTTTCAATTTGGCTTTCAGAGCTATTTTATTTAGTTTGGTGTTCAGAGTTGTCTTTTTTCAATTTGGCATTTAGATCCGTTTTCTTTAGCTTTGTGTTTAGAGTCGTTTTCTTCAGTTTGGCATTTAGATCCGTTCGTTTTCTTCAGTAGACCTTTGTTGGGCCACGTGAGTTGATGGCCACTTCTCAGATGTTATGTTTCATCCATTACCAGAGTTTTTACGGGACACTCACTACTTTGTGTTTCGAGATTTCAGAGTCAGATTCCGCTTATGTTTCTAGCAGGTTCTTTTGAGCCGATGGCAAGAGCGACTCATTGTGGACGTATGAGGCATTTTTGAGTTCTCATTGGACCCTCGTTATAGATAGACATGCTTGTATTTCCTTTTGATGAAATGGATGGTTCGACTTTTGTGCATATGGTTTAGCTAAAGTCACCCGGGATACCTACTTGTTGTGATGCCCCACTTACTATACTAGGGCATAGCCCTCCATTTCATTGGTGAATCTTTACCCATTAATAGTTATTTAACATTTCTTATACATGGAGTTGCTTTTTAGGTTTAGGTCAGAGCCGTTGTGTGGTTGGCATTTAGGTAGCTTTCGGTTGGCGTTAGTCGTTATTCGGTTGGCGTTTGCGGATTTTGTTTGCTTTGAACCACATCTTTTCGGTTGGTGTTTAGAGAGTCTTTTCTTGACAGGCGTTTAGGCCCGGATTATTTTCAATTTGGCGTTCAGATCCGTTTTTCTTTTTAGTTTAGCATTCAAATCCATTTTCTTCAGTTTGGTGTTTAAAGCCGCTTTCTTCAGCTTGTCGTTTAGAGTCGTTTTCTTCAGTTTGGCATTCAGAGCCATTTTCTTCAATTTGGCGTTGACGCTCTTGACTTGGTTTTGGAGGCCGTTTCTTGAGTTATACATTGAGCCATTTCTTGATTTGTATTCAGCGTCTTCTTGATTTTAGGGTTCAGGCGGAGTCTTTTTAGTTTGGCATTCAAAGCCGTCTTTTCAATTTTACGTTCAAAGCCATTTTCTTCACTTTGGCATTGATGTTTTTCGGTTTGGCATTCCGTGGTTTCTTCAATTGGCTTTTAGAGTTGTTTTAACCCGAGTTTGGTGTTTAGAGTAATTTTGTTCATTTTGGCATTAGATCGTTATCTTTAATTCAGTTTAAGTGTTTTTTAGTTTTGCGTTAATTTTACATTTTCTTTATTAGTTCAGCGTTTCTTATTCCATTCAGTGATTTTCTTCGAATTTGACATTGGTCCAGTTTTCTTGGTTTGGGCGTTAGGCCGTTTCTTGATTTAGTATTTGAGCCGTTTCTTCGATTTGGCGTTTACGTCTTCTTCAATTTGACGTTCATAGTCGTTTTCTTCAGTTTAGTGTTCAGAGTCGTTTTCTTTAGTTTGGTGTTTAGAGTCGTCTTTTTTCAATTTGGATTTAAGAGCCGTTTTCTTTAGTTTGACGTTCAAAGTTGTCTTTTTCAATTTGGCATTGGTCAGTTTCTTTAGTTTCGTTGGCCGTTTTGCGATTTAAGTATTCAGTAGTTTTCTTGATTTGGCGTTTAAGTAGTCTTCTTTAGTTTGGCCGATGTTTCTTAGTTTGGGTTAAGCCACTTTAGTGATGATATTTAGAGCCGTTCATAGTTGTTTTCTTGATTTAGTGTTGGTGGTTTTTCTTTAGTTTGGTGTTTAGAGTCGTCTTTTCAATTTGGATTCGTAGTTTTTCTTTTAGTTTGACGTTCAAAGCTCTCTTTTTTCAATTTGGCATTCAGATCCGTTTTCTTTAGATTTGTTGATAGTTTCACGATTTAGTGGTTAAGTCAACATACTGATTGGCGTTGATCATCTCGCAGTTGCAGTTTAGTTCGATTCAGTTTAGATTTCAAATCACTTTAGTGATGATATTTAGAGCCACTTCCCAATCATATTTGTATTCGGATGTTGTAGATTTGTACCTTAATGCATGGTGGCATTCCACACGACAACTAGAGTCACCTCCTTAGATCACGATGTTTAGAACCCACATTACCTCGACCTCGGACTTCTTCCCTACCCGTGGCGTGTTTTTCCATCGCTGTCTATGGACAATTGTGCCCATCTTGAGTATATATTTATTCAGTCATCTATCCTTCCTCACATGCTGGGATGAGCTACTCTGGTTTTCATCTTGCAGGGTTCCTTTGGACATGTGACTAGCCTTTTGAGCTCACATTTTCTTGCTTTCATCACATTATGAAGCATCAGCAGTCTCATACCGTCAAATAGAGTGCTTTGGACTATATCAGTATACACAGGTCATTTTCTACACTCATGGTTGGACTGACCATCAGCGACTTTAGACTTGGATGCGAGTTTTACCATGGAGAAATGCTTTCTTGGAGGGGGGTTGGATCTATATCATGACTTTATTGGCCTATAGGTTGTCTTGTCCTTTTGTTGTTTGCTCTTAGGGTGTCTAAAGTCCTCTTGCCTTTGTTTTGGTTTTGAGTTGAGTTCGTTTGGGGGGTCTTCTTGTTCTTCGACATAGTTTATTTCGTTTCACTCACTTTTTATACTTTCACTTTATTCCATTGTTCACATTCACTACACTTGTGAATTCTATCTAAGAGGGACATATTTATAGACCCCAAATTTGGGATGTTTAGTTTTACTTTTTTTTTAAAAAAATTTTAATTTTACCTTTTTTAATTTTATTTTAGTTGATTTTCTTTTATTTTTATTTTTTATTTGATTTGAATTCATTTTGGAAAGAGCAATTTGGGATTGAGAAGAATAAAGAACGATAAGAAAGGAGGAGGGGAGAGGATCTAACAGGGGAGGTTCAAAGAAGTTAGAGGAGAAGGGAAGCCAAAATTTTATGTTTGAAGGAAAGCATTATGGGTATGTATGGATTGTTGATTTTTAATATGTTTTGATAGCTTGAATATGTTCTTAATTTCATGACATAAATCCGTCCGTGGTTGTTCTTCTCTTTACCTAGAGAGAGATCTTTGTTTACATTAATTATCACTGGTTAATAGAATTTGTATGTGAGAGATTTCATAAAAAGTTCTTTTAGATCATCGATTCTATTAATTATTACTTATTTTCATCACATTGTGTATTTTGACCATGTTTTTTTATTAATTATTATTGGTTAATATTTACCTATTATCTTATTTACTTATTTAAGTTTACCCGTATATTTTTATTTATTATTATTGGTTAATGTTTAACTATTATGTTATTTACTTAGTTAAGTTCTCAAAATGACTTTTGATTCCACAAATTCGAACCGAATACCGTATGACACTTTTGATTCCACAAATTCCGACCGAATACCTTTTGATTCCACAAATTCTTACCTTGTATATTATCCATATTCGTCGTTTTTACTAATACTTTTGATTCCAAAAATTCTACTTTTACCTTGCATATTAAGATAATACTAATACCATATTTGATTTTTTTTTTTTTTTGTATTTTACCTTATATATTATCTATATTACCATTAATAATTTTTCATATTATCCATCTTTCTTGCGTCAGTGTACCTTAAGTTCAGTACATTAAGTCCAATTCATTTATCTTAGCACCAGATTATTACCATAAGGTCTAACTTGAATAACTAAGTGCATTTCATCAACTTAAGCCTAGTTTAACACCATTAGGTCTGGCAAAACTTTGCTTAGGTCGTCCAGTGGGCCCAGCCATTAGGATAGGCAGATTTACTTAAGTCGACTTGTTGCTCGAACTCAATATTCAGGACTCATTGTCCTTAATAGCTCCGAGACCCCGCAACCTTATCGCACCCTTAAAAAATATGATTTTTAAATACAACAACATGAGGTTCTGAACCAATAATCTTTATGTTGTAATTAAAGCTCTTAGTTATTTTACCATACATCTTTCTTTCACGCTTTTTTACTTATATTACAGTTTTAACATATGGAAAGAAATTAGTATATAATTGTTTATTATTATTTTTAAAATAATATTATTTTTTATTAACATAGTTTAAGTAATAAAATTATTTAAAATATCTGATAATTTAGTTATTTAATTTAATTTAATTTATAAAAATTAATATTCAAATTTTTATAAAAAAACAAAACATATATGGTTGGTCAAATTTAAGATAAAATAAAAAAATGAAATTGTAAATATTTAAAATAGGATTAATGAGATAAATCTGAAATATATTTAATATTGTATAATTTATTTAATTTAAATGCATTCCATAAATTTTATACAAAATTTTTAAATATTAAGTATCATATAAATTATATGAAATATATATATTTAGATATTGAAAAATAAAAATAGTTAAATATGAAGTTTAATATGTGTCGTATATTATAATAATAATTATTTTAAAATAACATCTTGACAAAGAGATAATTAAAATATTAAATTTTATAGATGAATTCTTGAAATCACAAATTCTTAAAAATTAATTCTTAAAAAAAATTAAATAAAAATTTTAGACGTCAGTACTTACGATGGCTTCAGCATGTTGCGGGTCGGCCAAGAATGCTTCGGTTTTATTCGAGGCTTTCATTTTCTGGCCGTCATAGAAAATTTAAGATAAAGTGGGGGCTGGCTAGAGTCGAGTACCATTTCATGTCTATAGCTACAGGCTCTTGTGGCTCTTATGTTAGATGTATATAATTTTATATTACATTAAATTCACAATAAAATGATTTATTTATTTCATTTTAATATATTTATATATTTAATTATTATTCATATTTTATTTAATAAAATTTAAAATATTGATATACTTATATAAATGGTGAAATTAATATTTTTTTAAAAATAAATTATATTTATAATGTCTCTGATTTGATCATGATTCCATCACCCCATCTGATAATTGAATCATAAATCAATAATTTTTTCAATTAAATTATCAGTCATGTTTTGAAGACATCGATGCGGATCAAATTTAAGAGGATAAAACCCTGCTACCACATTTGTTTATTTATAGTGGCAACGGAGTTTATAAAAAAAATTGGGGGACATCCACCCCTGAGGCCTTAGTTGACTCCGTCGCCCGGAATAAGGTCTTGCATGTGCTATTTTAAAGTAGGAATTATGGACAGCGGCGGTTGGATTTTATCAGTTTTTTAATGAAATTGCATTCAATGAAACGTTTGCATTCGTATTATGGAATTAAACATTTATGGGTCTTCATTTGTTTAGTCAGTTTGAACCTGTAACCGGCAAAGCTTTTCTGTCACCTTTATGGGTGGTTATATATAAACGTCAAAAGCTTCCAAGAAAAACATAGAATTTGAGTTTTTTACTTTTCCTTAATCAGTGATAGCGTCAAATTACCTTGTATTTGTCGGAGTATTTGCAAAGTTATATTGTAGACCATTTATTCAATCGTTTTATCATGAAAATAGGTGTTTATGAATCTCAAAGCACTAATGAAGAAGACCAATTTTGTTTTGAAGAGATAATAGACTCACACAATATTCGATTCGCTTTTGTTATGATCTCTTCTAGTTTTCTTTCGGTTGCGAGTGTGTTTGAACTTGGTGCGTGTTGATATTGCAGGTATATAACTATCAAGTTATAAGCTACAATTAAGTTTTACTGCAGGCTTTGGTTCTAGGTGAAAAACAACTTATCACTTTACAATGGGTACTCTAAAATGCCCTAGTGATTCATGCCTGCAAGTTCAGTGGAAGCTTCATAGCGGGAAAGGGATATGGTGGAAAAAATGTACACTTTTAGGTCATGTGTAATTCCTATAAAATATTAAAGAAAAAACAATGTTAAAAAAGTGAAATCAAACGCAACAGATCTCAACCCAAAGATAGATGCCACAATAAAAAAGTAACTAGACATTTGGTCGGATTTGTAGCTGAAAATAAAGATTAGATTTCTGAATTAATAAATCAAGCTGTTGGAGAGTGGTGGTGCAGTTGCTCCAAACAATCACCATCCCGTCTCCGTATTTTGATCTTTTAATGAATCACGTCACTCAGCACGCTCCCCTTTAATTGGTATATCTGACCTTTAACATCACATTTCACCACTCCAAACAAAATGGCAAATTTAAAATTTAAAATTAAAAAAAAAAAAAAAAAATTCTCAAAGCTTGAGGTAACCTGTTTTGTTTTGTCCTCTCCATTCTCTCATTTTACAAGGAAATGAGGGTCCAAACCGTTTCATCTGTCCCTATATATACATTTTTTTTTTTGATAGCATCTGTCCATATTTGGAGTCATCAGATTTCAAATAACACAAATATCATGTCGTGGTCCTTGCGGATCAACATCAAAATTAATTAAGTAACAAATGTCATTGTTGGAAGCTTGTTTGTGGTTATGGTTCCAAAGTAGTGCCTTGTTTAATAAATTTAATTGGAATGGACAAGAAGAATATCAGTTTTGTTTTATCTTTTATAGTTATCTTTGAATATGGGCCCCGGCCCATGTTATGGATTCGGAAGGCCATAATTATGTACAAGTTAGAGTGGATAAAGCCCAGTTTTGTGAGGAGGTTTCCTTTAGCATCAATTATGTGATGTCTACGATGCAGATTTTATTGGTTCTTGTCTCATTCCTAATGGCACGGAATATGGTTTAATTGTAATCAAATTTTTTTATGGGTTTAGGTTTTTTTTTTCAAACTCAGGATAGATTTGGAAATTATTACACACCCTTGTCTCGATTATATTAAAAAATAATTTTATAATTATTTTAATATAAAATAAAAATAATAAAAATAATTTTTAATAAAATAATTTATAAATTCATTTTGTATGAAATATATTAATTTTCATATAATAAAAAATAAAAAATAAATATTAATGATAATCTAACCTAAAATTAAAAGCTAAGTGGGTGACTATGAAATTTCTTTTACACCTATCCTGTTCCATTTAATTTTTTAAAAAGTATGAAAGATGACTTAAATAAATAGATCGGGGTTGGGATATAACGAAAATGATTTAAATAAACGGTCCAAATTGGGATGGGCTACCCCGATGCCATCCCTAATTATGTCATAATCAGATGAATCTGCTGTGGTATCCAACATACTTACATTAATGAGAAGTGACAAGTAAATCCACAAAGATTTGTTACATTTTTTTAGTTGCAATGTGCAAATTGATTAATGTAAGTGATGGACTCTAAAGGCAATGATGAAGTTTTATAATTGGAAGATTGGGCAGCCACCCTCAAGAAGAAATATTTGATAACATAATCTGAAAAAAAAAAAATGTTATTAGGTATTTTTATTATAATAGTAATTTATTAGATTGTTTCGGTAATTTCGTTTCATATCAATATACCACTTGTTACTTTTAAATGTCATTATTGTTATCCTAAGAGATTGTCATGGCCTAACTTCATTCAATTGGTCCATCTTTATGTGTAATGGGAAGTAGGTTGCCTTATTAGATAGGGCAGTTATTTATGTTGTATTTTCAAGTGAAAAATATAATGTGTAAATTGATAGATGTCACGATAATGGACTCCAAAGGTTATTATGAAGTTTTATAATGAGGAGATTGGATAGCGTCATATATGTTGCACCAAATATATTATACACTTTCTTGTGATCATAATATGCATATTGATTGTGAAGTTTCATTTATGTGTTATTTGGTTTTTATTTATTTATTATAATACTAATTTATTTTGTTTTACTAATGGTTTGTGTAGAATCCCATATTTTTTATTATTATGCGTTTCCCACTAAAAATACGATACTTATTTCGTATTTTGGCAAATTTTAGAAAGCGGTTTTGTAGTCAGTAATTATTTTGTTTTTTATTTTAAAGGAAAGAAAAACGAAATAAGAAGAAAAAAGCACTGAAATACTTATTTCGTGATAAGAAAATCACGAGTTTGAAAAAGTCGATCTAGGTTCGAAATTGAGTTACTTATTAGAAAAGTATATGATTAAAGAGCGTAACAATCTTATCTGCACAAGTTAGGTCTCTCTTTAAGCAAACGAAAAATATGGTTTTTGATTAATCAGTACTTGAATCACAGAAGATAAAGAATAGCAATCTGTAATCTGCGATATATATAAATAAATAATCATGTTGGATATAGTGAATGAAATGGATGACGTTCAGCGGATAATTCTACGTTAAAGTGCTTTGGATTTGGTTATAAGAAATAATTATTTGATTTAGTTATAAGAAATAATTATTTAGATTTCGATTATAAGAAATAATTATTTGGATTTCGGAGTTATAAGAATTTAATGACACTCAATGAATGAGATTAATGACATTGATGAATAATTTATTTGAATTCTAGCGTTTGGGAAGCCTGAATGTTTGGCGTTCAAAAGGTCGTCTCTCATATATAAAGGTTGTCGGGGTATTTAGGGAAGAGCAGCGAGTCAAGATCGTAGTGAGTTTTCCTTATTTCGATCTTTTTATCGGTGATAGAGCAAAGCAACGTCGTCGGTTCGCGAGATGGCGGCAAAGTGCTTTGTCGACCATTGACTCACCGTTTTATCTGGGAGACCCGAGGCGCCTTGGGGTCTGGCCTTGACGGAGAAGGCGAATTTATCTTAAGCAAATTGTGAATTCACAAGACTCAGTTGTTTTTTCCAACTTGTTATATTCTCCTCGCTTTCTTATTGATTTAATTTATTTTAGGTTTCTTGAATAACAGGTATTTTGCGCATATGTGTATATTCTTTGGAGATATCAAACAATTGGTTTTATGCGTTCAGTATCTAATGAGAGCCAGGTTTTATTCTAACAAATCAATGAGAATACGATGAGAAAAATCACACTGGGCGACATGTTAAATTCTGCGATTAGGAAGCGATATTAATGTAATAACAAAATACAAAAATTATTCGCGTTCAATTAAAATTTGTTATAAATCATATGTCAAATTATTTATTAAAATGATACATGGAATATCGGCCCCTTGGCCCTTTATATTTCACAGGTAGCTACGAATGTTATTTTTATAGGAATTTTAGAATTAATCATGTGTTTGAAATATTTGAAAACCGGTTTAAAATTGAAATCTTGAAATGAAATTGAAGTTTGAGAATTTTGAATTGAGATTTTGGAGTTTAGATTTTGAAATTAAGAACTTGAGTTTTATAAATTTGAGACTTAGAAATTTGGAATTTGGAATTTAAAATTTTGAAATTGGAAATTGGAAATTTGGCGACTTAAATTTTGAAATTATGTCACTTGAATTTTGAAATTGGAAACTTGAAAATTTGAAATCGGAAATTAGAGTACTTTGAATTTTGAAATTGGGAAATTTTAATTTTGAAATTTGAGATTTGAGAAATTTAAGTTGGAAATTAGTGACTTTAATTTTAAATTGGTGATTTGTGGGAGCAGGGAGGTGGTTCGGAATCAACCGTTATAAGCCTAATTCCTCCCTACAAAGTCGTAGCCTTAGCTGCTATGATATAGTAGCTCTGGGTCGAACATAGGGATGGGTTTTCTTCGTGTAAATGATTTGCAGTTAAGTTCAAAATGGTGAATTCAATTTGGATCTTAGGTTTTCATAAAAACAGTGGGTGAAATGTTTGAAAACTGAAAATAAAATAAATTAAATTGTAATATAGAACTCCTTGAAGTGTTAGGTATCGGGGTTGGATTCCTAGGGCAACTGAGGGTTTCCAGGGTCCTTTCTTCGCGTTGGGGAGGATGACCTATAGTCATTTCGAGCCAGGATGCTGTTAGTTATAAAAAATTGACCCTTAATAAATATCCTTTGAAAAATGGCATCCATTTGGCCATTAGTGCTCGGTCATTCGCCACAGTCACCTTGACTCACCTTCTGATGGATCATAAATGACAATTAACAAACATCGATGGATCTAACATTAAGCATCGTAGGCCCCAGCTTACAGTAATAACCATTCAAGGTATTCAAGGATCGAAACCTAAAGTTAAGAAGGGAAACGATAACGGCGGTGGATACTGCGTGAAAAACATGGAAACCTTGGCACGCCTCGGGATCCTTTTAGTAGCCTTCTTGGCAGGAAAAGAGTTACAGCGCTTCATCCTTAGAGTTGTCATCTCGGAGGGTGTTTAACTAGTGAGAGAAAGGAGAGAAAGTGAGGAAAATGAGGAAAATGAAAAGAGCGGGAAGAGTGAAAGCTTCACACTTCGAAAATTTTATTAATGAAGAAGATGATTCAAGATGTAATTTGGGGCTTTTATAGCCAACCTCTAATACAAAATACCAAAAAAAACAAAAGTAAAAGCTATTACGGGAGACAAGCGGGAAAAAACAAAAAAGTGACGAAAGAAGTCAAAGTCAAAGTAGCATGAGCGATTATGCGAGAGGCAATTTCGGGTTGCGAAAATTTGAGCTCACACTCATTTCTTTCTTCTGCTTTAGCTATCTTTCTTACGGTTTTTGATTTGCAACTATGAGTTGGACTTAGGATTCTCCATGATTGAAATTTCGAATCCACATCTATGAGTATAAAAGCCTACAAAAACAACAAAACTTGCGACAAAATTTGATTAGTACCTTTTCTAGGTCCTTAACATGCCAATTGGGTTAATTAGGCTAATTAAAACACAAAAAGTGCTCAAAACCTGTATTAATAAGGTTGTAAAATAACACTTTTTAGGTAGTAATCACCCCGATCGACATTGCTGAAATTCCTTAGCGATTGAAGAAGAAGAAAGCGATCAAAAGCAAGATGAACTATATACATCTACTTGAACAAAAGTTTTCAAAAGTAAGGAGGATAAAACCCGACCCAACCGGTAAGAGTCGTAAAATCCTACCAGTGACTATATCTCGAAAAGGTAAGTGCTATGCGAATTCAGAGTATCAAAATAGTGTAAACTCTAGAAAATAACCTGACCTTCCACAAAAAACCTAAGTATTAGCAGTTAGTTTTCAAAAATAATCCAGTCAAGCGTCCTCTCCCCCGACTAACTTTTATCACAAACTGTGAGACTAACCAACCTCGATAGATTAGGGCCCGCACATTCACAACTCCGCTTGTTGTAGAGGTGCAATGTTGGGGGCATCGAACTCCTGAGTGTCCATGTAACGGGGGTGTCGATGTCTCAATTGATTAAGGTTTAGGGCATTAAGTCATAAGGATATTTCGACTACTAACTCTTCAGGTTTCACCCTGGACTCTTAATGAGTTCAAAACTTCAGCACCTATAATTTGCTAAACTCTGCCTATTCATCCATGTAACGAGCACAAAGTCGGTGGCTCCCAATCAGTTGGCAGGGCCTTTGAGCTTTAAAGACTTCTTAATCTACTTGCACTCAGGCATTGCTCGGGTTTTGAGGCAAAGCGTCCTGAGAATTTTCTTTTCTTTTCTTTCTTTTTCTTTTCACCACTTTTTTTGAAGAAGACTCGTTGGTCTTTTTATTCGGGGTCCCAACCTATTAAAGGTGGTGAAGGTACTAGAATTGGACTTTGCGGGGCTTGAGGCAAGATAGTTTTGGCTATAAATGAACCTAATGTGCATGGTATGGTTAGTTAAATGTGGAAGAAGTGGGTGAATACACTAAGAATTTAAACAGGGTTATCAACTCAACTAAGCATAACACCATTCTAACATCAACAATCCATTGGAACAAAATTTCAATTTCTCATACGCAAAATTTGGGCATTACAAATTTTTTTGAAAATCGGCGAAAGCATAGACTAGGAACTAAAAAAAAAATGATTATCTTGAACAGATAAACCCTTCAGCAGAGCCATTCCATCAACAAGATATTTCAAAATATAAATCAACACTTCCTTTCTTAACTCTCCTCCAAACCAAATTCAACATTGTCCTCAATGTGGTGATGGAGTGGAAATTTAAGGGAGGAAGTGATACCTCCTTGATGAAATGTACCTATTTTTGGATAGGAGACTTTGCAAGCTTTCTACCGAGACCTTATTCACTCTATTTGGGCTTCAAATGAACAAGTTGGAAGAAGAAAAGAGAGGAAAAAAGTGACAAGTTGGAGCCTTTTGAAAATTACACAGCATCATAATCTCGAAAATGTTTCTTGCTCATGTTTAAAGTCACCTCTCTCTAGCTTTCAGCGATACCAAAATTACCCAAGCGGGTTCGGATGAAAAAGTTATGGTCAAAACAAAATGGGAGTGCAAATTGAAGTGGAAAAAAATCGTAGATTGCGAAAATTAGCAAGCGCCTTTGTTAATTTTTATAAATAAATAATAATAAAAAATAAAATAAATAAAACAAGGAAAAGATATGTTCTACGGTGTGGTTGCGGGAATTTTTTTCGCGCCCTGCGATCGTGGGGTGCAAGAATTTTCGGGTTATGAAAGCTCTTGGAAGCTCTTCCTCAAGACTCCTGGGCCTCCCTTGTTGCAAAAATTTGACACAAATTGCAAAAATAACACAGGAAAAATAAAAAAAAATTGCAAAAAAAATGAAAAATCAGCTAAAAACAAAGATTAACTTAAAATTAGAAAATCTAAAGAGAAAAATTGAATAAAGCAAAATAAAATAAAATCAAAATCAAAACAAAAAGTGAGTAGACTCTGAGTCTCGGGGAAGTAGATCACTCAGCAATTCTCAAAAGCCTTGTTTGATGGTCTTGGAGGAAGCGGCAGGTGGAGCTGGTGGAATGCGGGGTTTAGGTGTTTCGTGCGAGACCAAGGCGGTAGAGCCATCCAGCGTGCCATGCGGTATGGTGTTGCCCGTATCTTTGATGTAGTTCTACGAAAGTTTAGACATGGGCTCTTAGCCACACCAAGTATTGCATGAAGCCGGTCTGCGGATGAGATGGCCTTTTCAGTAGGTGTTTTAGGTGTTAAATGTCTTTGTAGGTGTAGAGCGGGATGTGCAGTTTGGGAGAGAGATCTTGCAGCGGTGGACTATTGGTAGCTTGGGCAGTGACACTAGGATTCAATTTTATGGGAAGTGGATTAAGAATAGGCTTTTAGGGCTCTTCCACTACTTCCTTTCCACTGCCCTCCTTAGTCAGCAATGGGGAGATTGCTTCATTTTGCTATTTACAATGCTCCTCCATTGTGGTGTCAATCAGGCACTCTTCCTCTGGATTCTCTTCCTCTTGGTGAACATTCTGGCTGATTGGCAGAAGCCTTGGGGAGTGATTTCTACGAATTGGTAGATTTATGATCAATTTCGCTTTGAAGTCATCCAAATTCTCTTGTACATTGTTTTATAGTGTTAATTTTAGGTTAATTGAGCATTGATTGGTAATGATTTTCTAAAGTCACCCACCAACTTGCTGAGTTCAAAATGGCAATTATTTGGAGAGAGGTTGGCTTGTGGTGTAGTTAATTTGGTAAGCTATAGATGTGCAGGAGAATTTTTGCATATTAGTGGAGTTTTAGTCCCCCATGAGAGATTTAGGTGGTTCCCCTAACTAGGGTTGTAAGCATTTCCATATGGTGCATTTGTTGGAGGCACCATGTAGGAGGGTACACTCACCCATGGAGGGTTTCTATAGTCCCTCATGGACCTATATGCATTAGATTTTCTCTCCACTAGGTACTGATTGTGTTGCTCTCCCTCTTGGAATTCCATTTGGTCGATGTTCAAATTCAACTAAGACATGCACCCACTCTTGGCTGATAGCAGGCCCAAACACAAGACAACAAAGAAACAATCCTGCACTTTTTTTTTTACAGGTGAAATGAAACTAAAAAAAGCGACAATAAATACTAAAAAGGCGAAAAGGAAAATTCACGAGAACTTGTGATGAGATCCTGAGTGTTTAAGCTATTCATCAAATCGTTAAGGGCACCATCTAGGCAGCCATGTGATTTGTGGGAACACGGATGTGTTCGGAATCAACAAAATTTATGGTATATTCCTCCCCTATTCATAGTAGCCTTGCTACTTTGCGGTATAGTATCTAGGGTGAACACGAGATGGGTTTCTTACGTGCAAATGATTTGCGATTAAGTTGAAAATGGTGAATTCAATTTGGATTTTGGGTTTCATAAAAAACGATGGGTGAAATGTTTAGGCGAAAATAAAGCCAGTTAAATTGTAAATAGAACTCCTTGAAGTGTTAGGTATTGAGGTTGGATTCTAGGCAGGCGAGGGTTTCGGGGTCCTTTCCTACGCATTAGGAGGATGACTGTAGTCATTTCGAGCAGGATTTTCATTTAGCTGTAAATTGACCTTAATAAATATCCTTTGAAAAATGGCATCCATGGCCATTAGTGCTCTCAATCATTCAAAACACAAGTCACCTTGTTTCACCTTCTGATGGATCATAAATGATACAGCAAACATCAAGGGATCTAACATTAAGCATCAATGAGCCCAGAGCTTGCAAGTAATAACCATTCAAGGTGACTTCAAGGGATCGAAACCTAAAGTTAAAAGGGAAAGCGATATGACGGTGGATACTGCGTGAAAAACATGAGACCCTCGATACGCCTCGGGATCTTGCAGTAGCCTTCTTCTTGAGGAGAAAGAGGTTTGGCCGCTCCATCATACGAGTTGTCATCCCTCGGGAGGGTGTTTGGCTAGTAGAGAAAGGGAGAGAAAGTGAGGAAAATGAGAGAAAATGAAAAGAGCGAAGAGAAGGTGAAAGCTTCCGCCCCAGTTTTATTAATGAAGAAGATGATTCTGATTAATCCCAGTTTGGGGGCTTTTATAGCCAACCCCTAATACAAAATACAAAAAACAAAAGCAAAAGCTATTACAGGGGGACAAAACGGGAAGAAAACCAAAAAGTGACTAAAAGAAGTCAAAAAGTCAAAGCAGCATGAACAGTGTCGCAGGGGAGGCAATTTCCCAAGTTGCGAAATTTTCTCAGGTTGCGAAAATTTCCTGGCTTCTGCTCCTTTCTTTCTTACGCACTACGCTTCTCTTTCTTTTAGTTTTTTGATTGCAACTATGAGTTGAACTTGGATTCTCCATGATTGAAATTTGAATCCTATCTACGATTATAAAAAGCACACCCAAAAACAACAAAACTTGCCACAAAAATTTGATTAGTGGCTCTTTAGGTCCTTAACTTGTGCCAATTAAGGTTAATTAGGTTGATTAGTACACAAAAAGTGCTAAAAACCTGTATTAATAAGGGTGTAAATAACTTTTTGGGTAGTAATCAATTGGAAACTTGAAAAATTGAAATTTGAAATTGAGGGACTTTAATTTGGAAATTAGGGTGCCAGATTTTGAAGTGGGGTCGTTAATTTGAAAGTGGAAACTTGAAAAATTAAAATGAAATTGAGCGACTTGAATTTTGAAATCAGAACACTTAATTTTTGAAATTATAAACTTGAAATATTAAAATTAGAAATTGAGATTGCTCCTAGGACTAAGTCGCCTCCCGAGGCAAGGCGATCTCACAAAATGGGATCACTTCCCAAAGTGGGACCTCCATTTGAAATTTTAAATTATGAAAGTTTAGGCCTCTCTCCTTTTAAGAAGATGATTATCTCTCTTGAGCAGAAACTCATGAACAGTTTGAGCCCTCCAATTAGAGGCCCATTGTTCCAAAACTTTTATCTCAAAAAAATATATTAATAAGGGCCATTAGGGCGCCGTCTTACAATTGGAAATATCGTTCACTCTTTTCTTTTCAAACCAAGAGAGGAGGCTGGCAGGAAGAGCCTCTCTCCAGCATCATTCCTAATGTGTATTGTTTCCCACAAAGGAAGAAACCTCATAAGCCTCCAAATTTTGGGGTTTAAATATGCCCATCTTTGGTAGAGTTCACGAGTGTAACGAACACGAACAATGAATTAAAACGAAGGTGTGAAAAGTGAGTGAAGTGAGATGAACTCTATTGAAGAAAAAAGGAGATCCCAAAAGTATCTGAGGGACACCTGAGCCCAAAGGCAAGAGGGCCCCCGAGCACTGAGTGGACGAAAAAAAAAAACCAGGCGACTATGGTCCCACCCGTGATATAGATCGACATCATACAGAGGCTCTCGAGAGTGCAGAGCATGTAGAAGTCTAAAACAAGCGAGAGTTGGCTTAAGCCTATGGGTGCTAAGTGGTCATGTATATATAGCGATGAACACCGAATCATCTTTGTCATAAAAAATGTGAACACTTTCGACAAAATGGTGAAACAGTAAGAGAATAGCTCTTCAAGGCAAATGGTATGTTGATGAGCATAATGGCCGGATGTAGACTATGACCAAAGCTTATGAACTAGCGAATGCGATGTGATAGCGAAAGCCATGTGATCAAAGTGGGTAATGCTAGCGACTGTGAATACTGGTAGCGATATCTCTAATGAAGATGAACTATGGTGAAGGCATAAGATATACAGTTTGAAATGAGGGGAAACCTGGCGGCCTTGACACGCTATTCAGATTAGAGGTGGCGACTGAATGTGTGATCTATATGAAGGTGTAATCTAAACATCTAATCTATATGAAGGCGAAGTGCGGGCACGATTTGCGAGAAAGACGAAGTCGAGCGTCTAACTATGATAGTGCTAACAAAATGTGATGCAAATGAAGTCCCGGAACATCCGATCCATATAGAAGGTGATTTAAGCGCTTGATCAAGCAGAAGGCTGAAGTTTGAGCGTGCGACCATGATTTTATAAATGATACAAATGAAGTTTGAACATCGATCCATATGAAGGCAAAGTCACGAGCGCTTTGATCTCTGAGGAAGACAAAGTTTGAACGTCTGAATTGCGATGCTAGCAAATGTGATGTGGATGGAAGTCAAACATCGATCCGTATATGGCGAAGTCACGAGCGCTGATGCGTGAGAGCGAGTGCGAGCGTCTCAACTATGATCCATTGCTTGATAGTGATGTAAGTAGAGTCGAACATCTTATCCGTATGAAGCGAAGTCTGAGCATGATCGAGAGACGAAGTTTGAATGTACGAAGCTGCGGTGTAGCTGCTTAGATGTGATGCAAATGAAGTCGAACATCGATCCGTATGAGCGAAGTCTAAACCTTGATCGAAATGAAGATTATAAAAATTAAAACACACGAAATCCAAAAGCGAAAGTGACACTCTAAAATCTATGAGGCAAACATGTGGCGAGTCTTTGAGTCCTTGAACTCTGAACATCTATTTACATAGAAAACTCATATGGTATAAACATATGTAAAAGCCTAAAAATATATGCATGGATCTACGTATCTCGAACATTATATCAATGTAAAGTCCTGATCAACAGTTACGAATAAGCATCATTGAAGCAAATCATCTCATCGATAAAATAAGGATATGCCCCGATACTGTGAAGTGGAACATCACACAGCCAGTGGATATCTGAGTGACTACGGCGGTCGACGCGTACTCAAAAGTTGAACCCAGCCATATCATCAAAATGATACGAGCATGTGCATCTATCATGAGGGCAATAAGAACTTCAATGTCGAAAAGATAACTCCTCTCATCATTTCAGCCATGCTAGAAACATATATGGGAATCTGACTTTGAAATCTCGATACACGAACGGAGGTCGAACAAATGCGATAATGGATGAAATAGTACATGATAAATGTTTGCCTTCGCGTAACCAGCGAATCCTTTGAATAATACTGGAGCAAAAATGTCATAATGAAGCTCATCCTCAGAAAAAACCATCTACATCTCAGTACCATGTAATCTCAAAAAATAGGAAATATGCTCTAGGATGACATACGCGAAATCTCATAATAGGGCTCATCTTCCAGTAAGAAATTGTTGCATAAACCAGCCACGCGTCGGATGGTCCGGAATGGCTATGGAGTATGCCCCGGTATGGCATCCAATAGAAACATGAAATAAAAGAGAATATCATAACAAGGCTCATCCTCTCATTAAGGTATGCTGTACAAGCAAATGACTCTAGGTGATCTCCCTAAATAGGGGGTGTGCCCCAGTATGACATCCCACAGAAACATGATGAAACCCAAAAATGTCATAGACTCATCATCTAAATAAGGACTATATGCACAAACAAACAAACTCCATATGATCCCGATAGATAAGGGGTATGCCCAAGTATGACATGTATGCCATCCAATGAGATGTGATGAAACCCCAACCTATCAAAACATGACTTAACATCTTAGCAAGGGTATGCCACACTGATCTAACAAACTCAGGATGATCTCTCGATAAATAGAGGGTATGCCTAGTATGACATCGATAGAGACGTGATGAAACCACAAAATATCAAGGCATGACTCGACATCTCGTACCCAATTTGCCTACACAAACCCTTAACTCGGATGATCCCAGACAAATAGGGGTATGCTGATATAGCGTATAGTGCTCCATAGTGTCGAAAAATCAATCTAAATCCATGCATCCATCAATAAAGAGAGGCAACCTCGGGTCATCCAGAACTGTAACTAGAAATGAATCCAAACAATAATAAGGCATCTCCCATAAAAAGAAACATGATAATGTCTAGATATCAACCAAGTCTTAGATACATATCCAATGCTGTCAAAGAAAATGTCAAATCTCATTGCCTCAAGGTGGTCTTACGACACGGACCGTAATGTAGGCTTAGGGTGATAAGGTAAAAGAAACGAACGGAAACTAGGCTCAAATACCCAATGATCAACCCCGTGCCCTCGTGTGTGGAATGCCACATGCATAAGAAGTTTCATGAGTCATGGACACAAAGACAGTCAATGGAAGCACTGGTGATGATGATGTGATGCAAAAAGTGTAACATGTGGTGAGATAGGTAAGAGGACAAGGATGTAGAGTGAAACATCATACTCAAAATCAATAAACATATGAGGATGAGGAATGTGATAGGTTAGAAGTCAAGAAGATAGATAATAATAGAAAAAAAAAAGATCGATGATGATATGATGGATCTACCTAAATCATTACATGGGGAAGACATTTCGTCGAAAGATGGGATGATGAATATGACACTGACTCGGAGCCCTTAGGAGAGGATAAGTCATCTCTCATACCACTAATAAGATCTTAAAGTAAGCATATAATACTAGGATATCAGGAAGCTCACATACGAACCTCCCATAAGTAATACATACTCTCAAAACAATGATCCTCATAAACCAATATATATACTCAAGCATAAGATACTGGGATCTCGGGAAGCTCACATACGAACTCCCATAAGTAATACATACACTCGAAACAATGATCCTCATAAATCCATATACATACTCAAGGAATGCTGATATTGATACCTAATATATACACGTATGCATTTATTTATATATATTTTTCCTTTTTTCTTTTTTTCTTTTTTTTCTTTGCGCATAGACTAAATAAAACAGACGAGAAACAAACTAATATGACAATGAACAAATATCTCTCCAAGGGCCAAGTACAATAAACCAACTCCCATGAAATGACACAAGCCTCTCAAACTAAAGGTCTTTGAATAAAT
Organism: Tetrastigma voinierianum; assembly: GCA_016808115.1. Taxonomy (NCBI): domain Eukaryota; kingdom Viridiplantae; phylum Streptophyta; class Magnoliopsida; order Vitales; family Vitaceae; genus Tetrastigma; species Tetrastigma voinierianum. Next base: position 71,862 of record JAEQBH010007601.1, read on the forward strand.
GTCAATAAAATGAATGAAGGGACGACATGACAAACCCCTATTCAGTAAGATGAATAGATCACCAATCTAAGTGAGAAATAATGTGATAGAACAAGAAGTCAAATAGAAAGAAAGTGGTGAAAACATAGAAACTTCAAAATGGAGCAGATGCAATGAAGTGAATGTGGTAAAGTGATGTAAAGAATAAGTCAATGTGTCCATAGCTTCCGAAGATCCTAAGCCCAAGGCATACACACACGGAGGACCCATATCCTAAGTATGAAAATGTAAGTAGAGCTATAAGAGAAAGATAGGCCAAAATGCGAGCGTGAGGCTCAATGGGCTAGCAACGATAACAAATGTGAGTAACAAGTGATAAGGTATATGGCTAACCAAAATGATGGTCACCCATCTTGCGACCATGGTCTCAAATGTAAAACTTTTTCAGTTGATCTACATTGGTTGGCTCTAAGAACTGGTTTCCATCTAAGTCCATCAACCATGCAACTCCCTCACAGATTGACCTCTCCTAATAATGTAAGATCCTCTAGGTGGTTGAACTTCCTATGGTCGCTGCTCGATCCTCTAATAACTCTCGAAACCAAATTTTCTCACGGTAATGGTCTAGCATGTGTACCGTGATCGTGTGAGTAATAAAGGAAGTGCATATCTCTCCTGAAGATCATGCAAAAACATCCAGGTATAATCTGAGCAAGTGAAGCAGTTTATCTCTCTCATATGTAGATGATGCTAAACCAAAACTCAATCCTCTATGTAACGCTCTTTTACCTTTTAAAGACCTATTCATTTAAACATATTTCATATACCCATTTCTAATATCAATAATTAATATTTATTTAAAACATAATTATTTATGGTATACGATATCCAAGGAAGCGTAATCACATTCTTTGAAATAAAGTATATATACATTCCTTAATTCAAATATGGCCCATAATTGTTCTTGAATAACGCATTTATACAAATTGGCATTCCATGCCTTTTCAAATACATTTACAAAATGATATTCTTAGAGTTCACCTATCTTTAAAACACATTCCATAAATATCCAAAAGAAAATGAGTCAAAAATATATTCTTCTCATGAAGACTTTTACATCATTGAATTCAATGCAAAATAGTTACAAAATATCATGAATGAAATTATATGCATGGGACGGAGCATTTACTTATACTCCGCGTTGTTTGACAGTGACTCCGCGCCTGGCGATCTTGATCCTACTACTTTCTACTTGGTACTTGCGCGTTGATAAAAACAACAAGCTAAGCATTTTCATGCTTAGTGGTTCTATACAATTTTCTCTTCATTTCAGTTTAAATCAAATCATCGCGATGTTTATAAAAGCGATGCTTTTGTCCATTTTCCAATGACGTCAAATCTGATACATACATACATATACATACATACATACATATATATATATATATATATATATATATTCATTTCATTTACATTCAATTACAATTCATTAGTCATTTCAAGTTATGTAATTTCATATCGCTAAATCATTGAATCACAAATCAATGCGCGACACTGTCCATTATCATTTTGCCCTTATCAAATTTAACCTATGCTTTACCGATTGCGAGATAATATGAATCACGGCCGCAGTCCCGGCCCAGGTTGTAGGCGGTATATATATAAAAAAAAAAAAAAATGTACTTTCGGTTGGTGTACCTTCTGGAATCTTGTCCATTGGAGTTACGGATCAATATGCCCGCAATCAAATGCGTTTGTTCGATTCTTATTGGTATACCAATTTATCCTTAGCTTTCGAATTCTAACGATTAACATTATTTTAAGGGCATTAAAATAATTCCAGTACAATTCTAAGAGTATATATATACATTTGTATGCAAATAAGAGGCATTTTCACATCCGTACATTTACTCTTATACAGAGTCGTTTCACAAGAAATTGTCTCAAATTACTTAAAACAAATCATTTCAAACACAAATCAATATGCACTTTCTTGTCAATCATTTCCAAAATTCAAATCATTTTGTAATTATTCAAATATTTTAGAAATAGAGAGAGAGTTTAAGAACAAACCAAAAATTGTTGCTTTGATTCCAATCTTTGGAATCTCGAAAACGTCAGGGCTTTAAGCTCATTGTTAGCCTATTAAATACAATGACAATCACATATTAGTCAATTATTCTAGGAGTTCTATTTTCACTAGGAATCTCATTTGGATAACCCAAACTCAAGTTACGACATTTTAATGCCAAACTAGACGATATGCCCTACTCATTGGATCACCCACTGTTTTTTTCGATTTATGGGGTCTTAACTCCATAAATTGGTAATGGTTCCTTCACTCATTTGAAACTATGGTTCTAAGGTTTCTTCTCCAATTGGAATCATCAAATTTGGATCACCCAAACTCAAGTTATTGCATTTTACATCTAGACTACTCTATTTTGCAAAACAGAATCTGCATATAGCTCCACTTTGATAGATTTTTGGGCACTTTGGGGTTACAATTTAATTATACTTCGTTGAAGTAAATTATTCCCCTAGAAGTCTAGTTTATTCAGAATTTTTAATCACTTAATTTGGATGAGTGAAACTCAACTTATAGCCAAAACACCACAACTACACCCAAAACAGTGCATACCCCGTGAGCTTCTCGAACTCACCTTTAAGCCCATATTCGGGAGACTTAGTGCTACAATTTGCTCTTGGTCCCTTTTATACATTTGTAGTACTATCTCTTATGGTTCTTTACCAATTATAATAACTTCATTTTGATGATTATAACTTAACCTATAGCCAAAACAAGAATAGGGGTTTTGATAAATTTTTTACAACATTTCCTTTGAAAATCCAACATTTCTGGCACACAACGTTCGCAGAAAACCCGATCCAAACGATACCCGACCAACAATATTCTTCAACACTCAACCCAAAACAACACCTAACTCAACTACAACCAATCAAAATCACCTTTGCATAAGGTTAGGGTTTTTCCCCAAATCCAAACACAAGAAAAAGAGGTTAGGGTTTAGTTTTTCTTACCTTTAAGCTCTTCTTCTCTTTTCTTTCTTCTTCCTCCTTCTTGATCACTTCATCTCTTGTTTACATGGAGAAGAAATCACCAACAATGGCTTCTCCTTCTTCTCTCTCAATCCGTGTCTCTCTTTCTCTCCAAACCCAAAATGCATAAATGAGAGTTATGCTCTTTTACAAGACCAAATTTGGTCTTAAGTCAAAATCCTTCATAAGGCCTTGTTTGGCCTACACACTAATTCTCATTTCTCATTATTCTCATTTTAAAGCTTCATTTTACATTCATTTTCATTTCATTCATATTTTTAACACTACACTAATTATTTAGGACCCTTGGGTCCCATTTATTATTTATAAATTTATTTGACTTATTGTAAATTTTTGGTTGTATATTTTTTTTTTTCGTTCTTAGGAATTTAGAATTCCGAAAAAATTTTGTTTACTTTATTTTATACCACTAAACATGTTCTGGCCCCATTAGGGTATTTTTAAGCGTTATTACGGATATATCGGTACTTGAATTTTACGGATATATTGGTAAATATCGATTGGATATTTTGACAAAAATATCCATGGATATTTGATAAAAATATCGAGTAAAGCGAAAATTAACAAAATACTTTGAAATTCATAGAAATGTAGTTGAACTATAAAAAAGACATAAATAAGAAAATATACATTTGTTGAAAGACGATATTCATTATAATTTATCGAAATTACATTACAAATAGTCATTTAAAACGAAATGAAAGGCGATGTGGCTCTATTACATTGTTGATGAAGGATCACATCTTGATGAATAATATTCATACCAAGACATAGTGTTCCAATAATCTTGATTGTAACTTTGAACATGCCATACATAAATCTATTGACTCCTACCCACAGCTTACTCTCCAATGGATAAGGCTTCGGGGTTCTTTACATGCTCGTTTGAAATCCATGTTGCATTTGATAATAGATTTGGAATGACATTTGTGGATCATGAGGATAGTTAATCATTCCATATTCTTCACAAATAGAACCTGAAGAATGTGAAGATGGTTGACCATAACTCATTGTATAAGGAGGAAATTTGTTGCCCTCATTTGATGAATCACTGAATTGAGCTCTAATACTCATAGACTCAAAACTAGCCAAAAACGAATCCTCGTTGTATGGTGTCATCCTTCATTATCTTCCTCTAAATGGCTTTCCAGTAAACGAATCGCGGGCCAGAACCTGGAGCGGTAATTAACCATCTTGTGTAGCATGTGCGAAATCATCTTCGTCGGTGAATGAGCTCAATGGATATTGACTTTGTTATGGATCCGCAATATCTCCACCATCATTTCTAGTATCACTACCATCATTGGTCTCCTCCCCTCTTGAGCCATCATAACCTGTAGTAGAGTACCAAAAAAACTTGGTCTACTACTATGTTCAACACTTGAATCAAAAGAGGGTCGAAAAGTAACAGAGGGTTGAAATGAGTCCCTCGTGTCTTGACTAAAATGTTCACTATGAACTTCTTCGGTCATAGCTCAACATTAACACACCTTCTCAAACATGTGTAGCAATTCGTGGATCGGTTCTATCTTCATCGTCTAAATGGAAATTACAACCCATTGGAAATAGTTGATTCTCTTTATTCTTCTGAGCTTCATTTGGAATCTCGAAGTAAATCTGAAAATTATTTTCTAACTTTATCTCGGTCTCTGCCTTCATATCACGTATCTTTAGTTTGTATTTGTAATAACAAAAACCAATTATTTGGAGCTAGGAGTAAGTAAGTCGATTTCTTTGTTTGGTGAATTAGAGCAAATGTGCTCGATTTCTCTCCTGGTGAAGATGATGCGGTTTGGAAAAGAACCTTAAAAGACGGAATTCCTTAATGTTGGAGCGTGATTTCCATACAAAAACCACAATTCAGCTGTAATAAAAACTACTTATATTCAATATATAATAATAAAATAGTTATAAATTACTTTTAATGAGAATTAACACTCACAGAGATATTTTTGATCTTGATGCTATTGTTAATTGATCACCAAATCCATTTTTCCCATCTCGGAATAGTATAAGTTGTGAATTCAAAATGTCAAAAAATCTAAAATAAAAAATCAATCAAATAAATTGAATCAATTAATTAGAATTAGAAACTCATTAATTTACCTAATTTCCAAAATTACAAAGGCCTTCAGCATTATGATCTAATTTAGAAAAAACGTCATGAACAACTTGAAGTAGCTCAGGGTTACAACCAACTCCAGGTCTATATTGAAATTTTGGATTTAGATAGTATGCTACAATAGTTATTGAGAATTAGTATGTGATAATAATAGAAACATAACATTATTAAATGTGAATATCGGTGAATGATATAATTAGTTACCCTATTGCATGAAAAGGATGCTTAGGGTTCTATCAACAATCGTGATGATATGTTTCACCCACTCTTTAGCTTTGAGTCAATCTAAATTTGCCTTCATCAATTGAATCAACTCGTAGACAAATAGAATGGTTGGGACGACTTCTGAAACAACAATGTGAAGCACTGTGTATAATGCCTCATAGATGGACACTAGCTTCTCCACCTTCTCCTAATATTATTCATGATCGAACGCAGGCTTTTCTTATATGTCCAACCTGTCTGGCTAAGCTTGTGAGATGCCCATTCACTACTAATAAAGACTTTTCAATTCAACCCTCTTTTTAGAAGACTATCCAAGGAAGCTATAGTTTATTGCAAATCTTGTTGCTCCAAGACGCACGATATCTCCACCACAGACTTTTCGCATTTTTGCAAGCAAGTAACCATGATTTTAAATGAAGTTGGTTATCTTTCGAGCATTCATGATCAACTGAGTAACACTATCCCTTTTACCAATGTCTTGAAACATTAAATCAATGCAGTGTGTTGCACATGGAGTCTAATACAAATTGTATTTCTTCTTAACAACTTTCCCTCTTTCACAAATGCTGATCTATTATCTATTACAATTTGCACCATATTTGCTTCTCCAACTTCCTTGATCACGTCCTTCAACAAACCATATATGTATTTATTGTCTTTAATCTTATTTGACGCATCAACAGATTTGAGGAAAATTATGCTTCCTTTTGCATATACCATGAAATTAATTATGCTCAATTTGGTTGGCGGTCCATGCATTGCACATAATTGTGCATCATATGTCTCCCATTTCTCTCTTTGTATGTTGTTGACATAAGCTTCCATGTCTTTATGCACTCCATTTCAAGTATTTGCTTTTGATTTCATATGGAGATAGTGGTTTTAGTGTCCCATCCCATATATAATTAAAGGAAAGTTAGGTAGTAGTTACAAATTTGCAATCATAATTTAAGATAATAATATCATTATTAAAGCATATTACTCTGAAATTAAACCAAAACTTCTTGTTGTGCACGAAAATCATGTTCTCAAATGGTGTGAGTCTGCTTTTAGGTGGAACACTTTCATATATGAAGAACGTTAATGTCATCCGATTGTTTAAATGATTGACAGCGCTGCTGAGCATATTTTAAACTTTTTCTTATTGAAAGACTTATTGCAATGATGGGTGCAATTGGCGGTGATGGATCCGTATTTTGAACACTTTGTGATCTTTGCATACGTGCGGATCACCTGTTGAGCTCACCTATTGCAATTATGTAAAAAAATAAAAATAAAATCAAAGTACGTATTTGCCATAATTATGTGAAAAAAATGAATTAGATAAGATTTCACTTATTTTTCTTTTGCCTCCTAGTAAATCACTAGCATGTTCTTGGTTATTATTATTTTGATATACATCTTCTTGCAGTATTCATCTGTTTATTAGGTGCATGTTATGAATACATATACACATCTTTGTCACCCTCCTCCTCCTCCTCATCATCAATGATAATTAAATATCTTCTTCCCATTGTGCTCGTAATTCGACTCAATTCTTCCTATATCTACAACTTTTTCACTTTTGCTTTACTTTTGTTCTAAAAAGTTGTTTTATTTCTTGTTTTACTTTTGGTAGCGCATTTAGATGACCTTTGTATTTGGAAATGGGATAAGTATGTGACATCTGGAATTTAGTGAGTAATTTCACCCACTTTTTTATCATTAAACATGATAATTGCAAAATTATTGCATTTTATTTCCTCATGGATATTTTAATACTCACATTACAAGATCTTGACCTCCACTTCCCACTAACCATCCTATAAACACATGTTATTTTATTGAAAATGAAATTCGAATCAATGTGATAATATAATATAATATCATTATGATAACATTATATATATATAAGTTAACATAAGAAGTAAGATCTAAATTTTAACATGATATCTAGCAATTTAAACTTTAAGACTAACATGATGTGTATAATAATTTAATATTATGATATATATGTTATTTAATATTATTATGATATTTAAATATATCTAACTTTCTAACATAAAATAATTATAATTGTTTAGTAATATATATAAGATCTAAGTTTCAAACATGATAGAACTAAAATAAAATGTCTAAGATCTAAGATCTAACATCTAACTTAATTTAATATTATCAAATTTAACTAAAATAAAATTGTAGTATACAAACGTTTCAAATTTAACGTAAGTATTATGTTTCAAATTACTAAAATAAGATTATAGTATAAAATTGTTTCAAATATTACATAACTAAAATAAGATTATAATATAAAAATGTTTCAAATTTAATGTACTATTAACTAAATAACTAATATAATTAACTAAAAATTATATTAGTTATTAATATTATGAACTAAAATAATATTATTAAAGTATATAAGAAAGATTATAAATTTCTAACATGAAATAATTATAATTGTTTAGTAATATGTCTAAGATCTAAGTTTCAAACATTGTATAACTAAAATTTAATGTAAGTAATATGTTTCAAGTACTAAAATAAGATTATAGTATAAATGTTTCAAATTTAATGTACTATTAACTAAATAACTAATATAATTAACTAAAAATTATATTAGTTAGTAATATTATGAACTAAAATAATATTATTAAGATATCTAGGAAGATCTAAATTTCTAACATGAAATAATTATAATTGTTTAGTAGTATGATGTGTAATATCTAAGTTTCAAACATTATATAACTAAAATTTAATGTAAGTAATATATTCAAATTACTAAAATAAGATTATAGTATAAAAATGTTTCCAAATTTAATGTCTTATTAACTAAATAACTAATATAATTAACTAAATTATATTAGTTATTAATAATGAACTAAGTTAATATTATTAAGATATCTAAGAAGATCTAAATTTCTAACATGAAATAATTATAATTGTTTAGTATGATGTGTAATGTCACGCCGAGATCCGGTCAGGCAGGTTGGGTGTCGAGCCCAGGTTTCGGGATGCGAGACCATATCTTGCAGGACTCTTTGAATTTTTTTTTAAAAGTAGAACTTGTACTGTGGGTGTGGCCCACATCTTGTAACATAATCAAATATTATATACAAATCAAAGCTATGCCGGAATTGGTGTCCCGTCAAAATCTAGACACATATCGCGAGTCCCATTTACTTATACATATACAAAACAACTTTACATTCGATTACATATTGGACGAGGACTCTTTGTGATGAACCCTTCTTGGTGTGTTAGTGACTATATGCGGATGTTTTGAGACGTCTTCACCATATACCTACAGTTCAAAAGCAGGTGCTTCAAAGCTTTGCGCTTAGTGGAATATATCTTATCTGAAACACATGCATTTAAATTGAATGCAAATAACATAAAGACGAGTAACAAATATCGAATTCTTGAGGAGATTCATATAACAGAACTAATATATCTTGTTATCATATAACAATTTTGCATACATACTTATCCTTATAACAAACTTATGCTTGTTCACATCTACGTAATATTGGGATTGAACTTTTACTTATATTTATAACAAACTTATACTTACTTGGGTGCTACACTCATATGAGGACTTATTCTTATTTGGATATGATACTCATAGCGGCTTATTCTCATTCGGATCTTATCTTTATAGCGTCGGATCTTATATTTATAGCAGTCGGATCTTATATAATAGGACTTATTCTTATACGGATCTCAGTAGGACACATACTTATTCATATTCCTCGTATCAGTGTGAGGGCATACATATCACTATCTTTGATTCGAGTAGGACACATACTTATGCTTGTATCAAGCGATATACTTATTCGGATCTCTGGATATATATTTATGGACTTATACTGATGCTTGTCATGGACTTATAATTATTTAGATCTCCCGAAGGACATCTGCTTGAACTTCTTTCGGAGCGATGCTTATCCCAGATCTCGTAGGATTACAGACTTGGGCCTTTCTTTGGTGCAGTAGATGCTGAACTTATACTTGTACTTCGTATCTTATACTTGTACTATGGAGCATATCCTTGTCTTACAGGAGTTTATACTTGCTTTACAGAACGTGTTCTTGTATTTCGGATCTTATTCTTTGCCCGGATCTTACACGGGCTTATTACGATACAAAATCTTAGGTGATTACTACGAGAATATTACGAATGTATACGATTACGCGGAACTTATTCTTAATATTTCCGGATCTTATCGTGTATTACAGAACTTATATTATTTCAGATCTTATATATATCTTCTGAGCATATGTCTTACGGATCACGCCACTTGTATTACGGAACTTATACATGTATTGGATCTTATATACATGTCTTCTCGAGCATATACTTGTCTTATGGATCTTATACTTGTGTTCTGAGAACTTATTCTTGTCTTCATGGATCTTATTCTTGTACGAAGGTGGTACGTAGGTGCGATAAGTCGAACAGATGAATCATATATCTATGGTCGGATTAGGACTTATCGGAATACGGATTAGTCAGTAGTAAGTCTGAATCACCTTTAGACTTATCTGATTTGTTATGCTTATAACGGGCTTATATGTAATGGGATCTCAGTAGGAGTTTAAGAGCTTGTCTTATCTGAAAGTACGTGAGCCTATGTGAGAAGTTGTTATACGGAAGTGCGGTAGGTCTTCACGGACTTGCTCTTATATTACGGGACTTATGTGTATTTTACATATACGGGATTGCAGTGGGTACTACAGAACTTATACTTATTTTCGATCTGAAGTGCGGTAGGTACTACACGTATTCATTATGCGAATGCACAGTAGGTACTCACGGACTTATTTTTATTTTCGAGCACATCTTTATGTTCAGATCACGAGGTGCGTGGGATCTGGAGATGTTCGGTGTACAAAGTACGTAGTCACTACCGCGACAAATAGATTTTGTGGGTACTCTGGAACATATCTGGTGCCATGGGTACATTCGGATCTTTACTATATTCATTTCTTTATTGCTTATTCATTGTGGTGAAAGTCTGGAAACGCTGGCCAGAGTCTTGATCGACCTTGTCGGAAGTCTGAAGTACTAATGTGCGAAGCATTGACGAGGAGAGTGTCGTCGCTGTCGAGTCTTAGAGTATAATGTGCGAATCACGATTAGAGTCTTGTGTAAGTAAAAAAAAGTCTGTAGTCTGTGCGATGGTGAGATGCGTCATACCTAATCAGATCTAAGTGTGTCTTGGAAACACGATCGGAGAATCGCCGTCGCACTAATCGATCTTAAGTACTAATGTGCGACACGATCGGTAGTCCTTGGCCCAATCAAAATCTTGAAGTACTATGCGTGTCTTGCCCATTAATATAGGTGCCATGTCGTTCCAATAAGCGGTCTTGAACCAATTTTGTTATTTTAGTTTAGTAACTTACTATCTTATAATAGAGACACTATAGCCCACATTATGTTTTTATGACATATTTCCATTTCATGTTCATGTTCATGTTCATATTTCAGTTCGTTTTCATGTTTCATGAACATATCTATACATATGGCATTTCATATACCTATACAGGAATACTGATGTATTCACACATCGTTCATGTATTCTTGTCCCCCAATGCATCTACTTTTCTTAGAAATTGGAATCATTCCAATTGAATCATCCGAACTAAAGTTATGGCATTTTCATGCCAAACTAGTCGGTTTACCCGGATTACACTAGGAATAGTCTGAATTTCTTATTTTTTTTCAGGAGGCTTAACTTCATACCTGACCCTGGTTCTTTGTACTCCTTTAAAGTTAAGGTGCTAAGGGTTCTCTTCCAACTGGAATCACTCAAATCGGAGCACCGAAACTCAAGATACGTCCGAAACAATCCGGATTACTCTATGATCAAAACTGAAGCAGAATTTGGCTGGAATATGACCCCACTTTGAGTGAATTTTTGGTCCACTTAGAGTCAGAATTTGACAAAGTCTATTTCTGGATGTTTGGTTCTCCTTTAAGTCTAGTTTAATTAACCACTTGAATCACTCAAATCGGATAAGAAATGAGCGAGTGCATGGCTAAAAAATCTGAACAACGGTCAAAATAGAGGCGAAGTGTACCGATACATGTCGACTGTCTGGAATTATGTACGACTTTGTCTGCAGGTACATGTTATTAAAATGACCCGAACCAGATTGTCTCGTTACATGTTCGGGGTGTCTTAGGTACATGTCAGAGAATTGCCCAGAATGTGTATTTTCTCCCTTTATTTCCATATTTTCCAACCCAAACCAACTCTATACTTCCTACACACATCAAAACCATTCCATATTTCTCTTGTAACCTCTTTTCTACTCAATTCCTCTTTCATTACATATCTTATTTCAAAAACATATCCTTGAAATCCTTCGAACAATTCCTAATATGGGTCCTGACCCATACATGAGTCAAACATAGAGATTTGTTAGGTTTTGTTTTAAACCACAACTCCATTACATCTGATTTGATATGAATCCAACCTCCGAGGATTAACAACCCATCTTATGCCATTTTAGAGTTTTACCAGCTCCTAATTTCAATACCTCTTTGGTTGGGATGAAATCTAACAAACCTAGGTTTGGGGACCTTCTTAATAGCCATCGATATGGAAATTCCTTACAAACTTTAGAATTCCATAAAAAGAAATCCATACCCGAGGTTAGATTCCATGTGGTGGCCTTCTTGAACCTTGCTTTTTCTTCCTCTTCCTCTTATTCTTCTTCTTCTCAGCTCTCTTCTCTCCATCCCAGGTTTGTTCCTCTTGAAACATGAGACCAACTTTGATGCTGTAAATATCTTTTAGGCCTTGTTTGGCCCTCGAAAACCCGTTTTGGGTTAATTTTCTTTATTTGCTTTTTGGTCCTCCAACTCTTGACCATTTATTTCAAGTTCCTTTATTTCATTTGGCCTCAAATCTTGTTAACTTATGACTTTTAAGAAGTCCCTCTTTGGACAAATTACAATTTATCCTTAAATGCTTGTAATTTCGAGTCTCTTTGTTTCATGTTTGCATTTAACTCACGAAACATTGATTTATAACACAAAATGCAGAAATATATCGAAAGCGCTGGGAATTTTTTGGGGTGTTACATGTAATATCCAAGTTTCAAACGTTATATCTAACTTAATTTATTATTATCAAATTAAACTAAAATAAAACTATAGTATACACAAATATTTGACATAAACTACTTCAATACCAAATAAAACTAAAATACATTAAAAATAAAATATACATAAAATATAAAATAAATTCACAAATATAAACATACCTTAATTATTGTATTTGATATAATTGAAACCTTAAAACCAAGATCTTCAAAATATTAGGATGAAAGCGCACAAAGAAAAAAAAAAATTTGAGTCGAATGGATCTTAGATGTGGATGAATGAGTTTGTAATGAAATTGCATGATTTTAGGGAGTAATTATAAATTTTGGGTCGAAATAGCCATTGGATTGTCAAAAAACCGTTGTGATTCATTCTGTCGTTGGATTTGATTTTGGTTCCATCCCAGTTGGATCATCATTTATCGGTTAGAAATCGTTATGACCCGTTAGATCAAGCTTCAAATTTAAAATCAATCATTGGATAAAAAATATAGCTTTGGATACCTTTAAAAAAGCGGGCCGAAATCTAAATTGTGGATGGGAGTAAAGACAAATACGGGCGGTCGGATCACACGGCTAGATTGTTTGAAAAAATCTGCGATATATCGTCGATATCACTGATTTTTTGGTGATTATTCCAACCCCACACGCACGTGCCACGTACTCTCGATATTTCGCCGAAATATCTGAAATTTTCGATATTTCAACGAAATATAGGCGATTTTATCGATTTTTTGGCCAACCAACTTTCGGTTGGTAAAATCGTGTCGATACTGTCTGATATATGATATTTCGATGATATATCGGTTGATAAATCCAGACATTTTGTTCCTTGGGTGCACATACATCAATATCATCCCAACCAGTAACTCCATCAAAGATCCTCATATGTCGAAAGCGTTGATCCAACCTATCCATATGTGCATGTGTATCATTAGTAGCTAAAAAAAGCAACGCATGGGCGGTGGCGGGCCACCTACATATGATTGAAGAACCCGATGCCTCATGAAAAGCGTCGATTGAATAGGCGGTGGGGTGCCACAAATCATATTGAGTCTAAATCACAATTTGAATGTGCGGGGCTGTGCCTTCATCCTCCTGCTAACTCTGGCCCCCATGGCCTGCGAATTAAAGGAAACCAAAATATTGATCCAACTATAACCAACTGAATCCATAACCATATGATGCATCGTAGGGAACTAGTATAATACAAAATGTAGTAGGCTGGCAAAGATATACAGAGTTGAGAGCACAATTAATAAGCAAATGCTAAATTGAAATCAAGATAGATAAGCCAACACTATGTAGAAAGTTGTTCCACCGAAACCAAACTCTGATCAATCTCTGTATACCCTTAAAAGGAAACCAAAATGGAGAAATCTAGATCCATATCATGACTAAACTAATCCTGAAGGCTCACATATGCACCCATGTGTAGGATGGGAGTCCTAATGGTGGGATCTAAACTCAACTGAAAGGTTAATGGCGCTCTAAAAAGATTAAGAGGTGGGTGGGTCTTTTAAAGAGATTCCCTAGCGAAGCGATCATACCCTCGATGGTACCTGACACCTCTGCGTCTCGAACGGGCCTTCCATGTAAGGTGGTCGCCCGACTCCCACACATACGCCAGCCAACATCGAGAGCGCCTATGGTAAAGTATACTACTCTCAGCACTCAGGAATACACTAAGTGTACAGTGAATGTGTGGGTGTATATGAAAAACCTAAATGACATCTAAAACAAAAAAAGGCACGGTCCCATAGTATCCTAAAATCTGGCTGGGCTATGTGAGTGTGCCAAGATCGGACTCGGCATCTATTATGAAGCGCCAAAAATGCTCCCAAACATGGATCTTAGCCCATTACCTGGGCTAACCTCCTTGTCCTATCTTGGTCGAGAAGAAAGCGAGGAGTAAAAGTCTGTCAAACACCTGATTAAGAAAGATAGATAGATCGATTGAGACTAAGGATTTAGAGATAAGGGGATACATGTGTGTCCCATAGACTATCTGACATGCAATCAAGCCCAATTGAAGGTAGTCATGCGCGGTCGAGTTATGCAAAACACAAGTACATCATCCATATCTACATAATCCTAAAGTAGGGAGGGAATAAAGATGAGAGCAAAGGTGAGTATATAGCAAACAACGTGCTAAAGAGGTGATGAAGATGAATATACAATGGAGAGAATCAACATGTTAAGTAAAATGAGATAACCAATCAATCAAAATGTAAATGTGTCAGGATGAGTTGAGTAATCATACAATATGGAGGAATCAACATGCTTTTATAAATAAAATATCCAACCAATATAATCAACTAGATCATGAAAAATGAAGCATGCGAAAATAAGAGTATACATGTAAAGAATGAGATAAAATATCAAATAGTGAGATGAAGTTAACATGCTATGAGAATAGTCAAGCAAAGCAATCAACGCATCAAAGTCGATGGACTATACAACAATGATAAAATAATAGGTGTAAATGTGAATAGAATGAGCATGCCACAAGAAGCAAGTGACATAATAAGATGAGTAAAGAATCAGCTTGACAAAGTCGACGACTAACGTAAATGTCTGACCAATCAAGCTTCTTGAAGGTACAATTAGAAAATTAAAACTCTCAACGTGCTACCGATAATCAAGTATACAAAAAGCACAAAAATGAGGTATCTATTAATCAACTAATCAAAAACCACATTTTCCCCAATATGTATTGAAGTTTGACTCTCATTGTCCCCAGTGGAGTCGCTGATGAGTCTAAAACTCATATATTTTTAAACTCATTTTTCAAGTATATTTCAGGCTTAAAAGTTCAGTTTAATGTAAATGTATGGAGCTTTCACCTAGATTTATTTTTTTTGTAGGAAATTAAGGAAAAGAAGCAGAATTCATCAGAAAAAGAGCAAAAATCAGCATTGTGCAGAAAAAGGCCAATGTCGCGACATTGTGTGGAGAAAGTCTTAACACTACTACAATGTCGAGACATCAGCTGAAGAGGGGAAGGCAAAGTTGACCAATGTCGCGACATCACCACAACATTGTGGCAACATTAGAACAAAGCCTCAACCAATGAAGACATCAACTGAACAATGTCGCGACATCAAATCAATGTCGCAATATCATATCAAAGCAGCCTGGAAGTGAAGTTTAATGGACCCGATGCCTGACATCTCCCGCGACATCTCCTGACATCGTTGAGACGTAGTATAATGCCGGCGGCGCCGACCGATAGGACTAACGAGGCAGTATCGCGACATCAGCGAGGCAGACGCTTTAGATATCTAACCATCTAATGTCATGACATCGGATCAGTGATGTCGCGACAATCAAATCAAAGCAGCTAAGGTGGTGAGACCCATTCAATGTCGCGACATCAGACTAACAATGTCGCTACATCAGCCACAACATTAACAGAGAACACTTAGAACATCAAGATGCAATGTCGCGACATCATATAAATAGTGTCGCAACATCAGCTCAAGGCGGTCAAGGTGGAAATTAACTGACCAATGTCGCGACATTAGGTTAGCAATGTCACCACATCAGCTAAAATGATCAGAACTGCAGAAACAATGTCGCGACATCAAAGCAATGTCGCGACATCAGACCTGAGCATCCAAGTTGAAACACTGGAGAGCCAATGTTGTGACATCAACTAAAGTGAGTAGAGCTGAAAAGTAGTGTCGCGACATCAGAAAGTAACCTCAACATTCAAGAGTGATGTCGTGACATCAACTCAATGTTGCGAAACATCGGCTTCGATGTCCGCGACATGTCGAAAGGTGAATCCGCGACATCAAAGTTGATCCTGACCTCCCATCTTAATATGGCAACATCATCACGACATTAATTAGTCATTGAAAGTGAGGGTACTTGTGAGACTTTCAATGTCGACATCGGATCGATGCCACGACGTCCAGCTGACTCAATGTCGCGACATCACCACGACGATGCTTGATTAAGGGGCGAATTGCAGGTTTTGAAGTTAGTGATTCGCCTTGTTTTAGGGCCTAATATCCCAAACCTATAAATAGAAGCTCCACAAGACGAGTGCGCAGCTTCAACCACTTTTCATCAAGTTTTATGCTTTTGGGGTAAGTCTTATTGTATATATTTTCTTTTATTTTTTGTTTGTTTTTGGATTTAGTTTTCCTATTAGAGTAGTGATTTGAATTGGGATTCCAAGCTGGATGAATGTATTTTAAGCTTCTATTTATGTTTGAACTTCAATGGAATTTGGAAATTTTTCTGGAATTCATTTATCTTCAGTTTTTATTACAATTTCAATGAATTTTTTTGATCAACTAGTCATTATCATTTGTAATCCAGATTTGAAAGGCTAAGCTCCCTCTGGGAAGAATACGTTGTTAGGATTATTGATTGTAATATTTTAATGATGTTTTGGGTATAAAAACTAGAGTGATTTAACTAGTATTACTCCTACATTGAACTGTTCTGAATATCAGTGTTTGGTACCCAGAAAGAGCTGTATCATTGCTTTGATTTCTAAGAATCCCTCTCAGTGACATAGTGATAGACTAGAGGACGAATACGTTGTTAAGATTATTGATTGCAATATTTTAATGATGTTTTGGGTATGAAAACTAGAGTGATTTAACTAGTATTCCTCCTACATTGAACTGTTCTGAATATTAGTGTTTAGTATCCAG
This sequence comes from Tetrastigma voinierianum, assembly GCA_016808115.1. Classification (NCBI taxonomy): domain Eukaryota; kingdom Viridiplantae; phylum Streptophyta; class Magnoliopsida; order Vitales; family Vitaceae; genus Tetrastigma; species Tetrastigma voinierianum. The sequence continues at coordinate 89,034 of JAEQBH010007601.1, forward strand.
AAAGAGTTGTATCATTGCTCTAATTTCCAAGAATCCCTCTGAGTAACACAGAGATGGACTACCTAAGAGCAAAGAGCAGTCACTTGGGGGTAAATTACACTGATATTATTTGAACTAATGCACTCTTTGGATCACTGCAGTGCGTCAGCGGTGAAGATCTAACCTCTGACTTCAAGGTTCCCTCTGGGTGACAATAGAATTAATATTCTTGAGGAATAAGATTCGCCAACTGATCTAGTAGTTTAAGTCATAGAGGTTTCACCTAAATTGAGAAGAATAATCTCAATCCCGTGTTAGCTGAGATTCTAATCAAGTAGAGAGGGAATTCTTGTCTAATTGACGGTTAAGGTACCATTTAATTTGGAGAGGGCTTGCATTACCCTGCCTATGGGGCCAAACAATTTTCAGTCATAAGAGATGGTTGTGAAGTGCGGAAGGAAAACGGTCATATCTTGGGGATCAATTCATACAAGTAGCTCTTGAGACTGGGTAATGCAGAGATACAGAAGTGGTAAGGTGGAAGTGAAATGTGTGAGGTGTTAGAAGAAATCCATTGCTACACTAATTTGCTCTTGGACAATTCCAAGGTTCATATCCCATACTTTATATTTTATTTGGAACTTGCAAAGTGATGGCCAGAACATTGTTTTCATTCCCAGTGTTATTTCAATCCAGTGAACTCTCTAATCATGTATTTTAGAATTTCATTATTTCTTTGATTCACTTTACTTTAGAAGTTAAATCTATTTTGAAATTTGGAAGTTCAAATAGTGAGGATCTTGAGTAGTGAGGGTAGTTAATTTTTAAATTTTCTAATCAATTCACGTGGAATGATATACGGACTTAAAATTCCATTTGTGCTTGTATGGCGGAGTGCACTTGCGGTGATTTAGACTAAAAAACCAATTTAAATTGCAAATTATTAACTAAGCAATGACTTGATTTTATATATATTTAGTCAAACAAGTTTTTGGCATGACTGTTGGAGATTGAATAATTTTTGGTTGTTATGTTATAACTCAGTCAGTTTTTAGTCTATGTTGATAAAATCAAAGTCAGTCAATACTTGCACAATTAGAACTTGACCTGATTTTAGGTGTGGTCGGTTTTGATATCACGAGACATTTTCACCAAATAAGCGCCAGAGACTAATTATTGTGGATGTCTCTTACAATAATATGATGGAGAAAATACCAATTCAAATTGAATGGATTCAAAATGATGTTCTTGCTGGATCGGGATTATAAGTTATCCATTTTCATCCATTAAATAATATTTAAGTGTTTGAAAGTCTGTTTTAAAATTGTCAAGATTGGAATAAGTTTATGGCGCCACTGCCGAGGATTGAAATGAAAGTAAAGTTTAAAGATCAATATTCTTACGAAAGAGAAAATTGCTAGTTTGGACATTTTTCTTTTAACTTTTATAAAAAAAAAATTTCAAAAATAGTTTTGACTGCAGTAGCTGACTTAGCTACTAATCTTTTATGAAAGAATATCATAATATATTTCTATTATCTATTAATCTAACTTGATCTCAGTGTATTTCCATTACAGGAATTTATCACATACCTGAGAAAACCGTAAGCAAAACTCTTAGCTGAATGTTTTGAATTGGAAAGGACACTGAGAAATCTGAAGAAAGTAAGAAGTGTTGAATCAATAGTCATGGTAGAGCAACAAGAAACACATGAGAACATCCCAACTTTGGCAATTAAGAGACCTCAAAGGTAGAGGACGATGGAAGATTTTTGGAGATCAGTCATCAGAGATGAATATTTTGCTGTGAGGTAGCCTGCCATAGAGGCTAACAACTTTGAGTTGAAACTGACTCTTATATGATAATTGTGGCAACATCATTATACTAGTCATCGATAAAGACTGATGGCGTATGGGTAGATTTTTAGAATGGCGACACGGTGAGCGGGTGGGTGAGACCTTAAGTGATAAAGCTCTGACTCTTTCCATTTCGAGAGATGTGACAACAACTTGGTTTGAGTCATTGCCTTATGGATGGTGAACAATTGGGAGGGAAATTTGGTGGAAGCATACATAGGAATTTTTTCCCTCTTGCTCTCACTTCAAAGAGGAGATGAGAGATTATTGTGTTTAAGTAAGGAGAAGATGAAAGTCTCTTTCTGATGCACGGGAAAGATACAAGAGGTTGTTGAAGAGATGCCCGATAAAGTGGCATTGATCGACCACACAGGATGAAGATCTTTACCATGCCATGAATTACACACCTCAGGGGATCATAGATGCGGCACAATGGTGGAGCATTCAAGAGGAAAGGTATGAAGGGCTAACCCGATTTATTGAAGATTTGGCGAGCAGTATGAGCTCCGCCCAAGACTTCGAGGAACGTGAGTAGATTGAGATAAGGTGGTGTAATAGAGCTGAATAGGATGATTGTTATAGAGGCAAAGCTTGATGCATTGATGAACAAGTTGGGAAACCAGGATAGAAGAATGCATTTAGCGGATGAAGTAGGGCAGTGGAAGAAATGGCGAGAAAATTATCACGTGACGGACTTATCATGAGGGTCCCTATCAGGGGGAGGAGGCTCAGTTTGTGGGTGGAAATGGAAGTTACAATTTCAAGGCCAACCTGACCTTCCAGCTGATTGTGGCGAAAATACTCCGTTCAACCTCATTTAACAATTATACGGGAGCCTTACAATTTTCACGCATCATGTAGTTGAATCGTTGTTTGGAAATGAATAAAAGCGATTTTATGTTACGGAATTAATAATGGATTTGATGCATGACACTTTGTAGGTACACAGGTCATACAAGTAGTAAAAATTGGATGTAGTGGATATCATTCCATAGAGATTGACAAGAATGTTGGAATCAACTACCCTAACTACTCAAGATCCACACTATTTGAACCTCCTTTTAATAGTTTGAAAAGTGGAATTTAAAAGACAAGATAATCATATATTACTTTCAACTAATTAAAATAAAATTTGAATTGAACTAACAAATAAACCGGACTGAATCAGATCTCTGCTAGAAATGAACTTGAGATGAGAATTGTTGTAGAGCGATCCCGATTTACGCATATTAATTCATTGATTCTTTCTATCCAGATTTTGGATCTGGATTTGTCAAGATGCCTAATAATGCGGCTTGGTTTCTCCATTCACTAATTAGAGGTCCTTAACTAACTCAAGCGAGAGGATCTAATCAGTTACTTGTATTCAAACACTCTTTATAAGATGCAGGTATTTTTTTCATGCTTCATACCCATTTCTTAAGGCTATGATTTCTTTCATCCCAGTGCGAGTCGTTTCAAAAACTTACATAAAATGGTTGATATTTCATCGGCTTTGGATCATTGGATTTTTCCTTCTCCTTGATTAGATCTCATTAACACGGGATCTAGATCTATCCAGCAGTTAAGGTGAAATCTCGATGGAGTTAAATTGATAAAATAATTCCTTGACCTCATTATGAAGCCCGGTGGAAATCTATCGAAATGAACTTACATAGCTCCTTAGTTTTTCAATGATAGTCTAACATACCCACAAGTTAAATGTTACGAAACTCTGGAATCTCCATCTCTGTGTACTCGGAGGGCTTCACAAAATCGAGGAAGCGGTTATAATCCTTGAGATGGTATTCGGTACTACTATTTGGAGCTGACTCAGTTCATAAACAACATGATGAATAAATCAAAATCCCGATTTCAGGAAATTCTTCTAATTCTAGTGAAAGAGCGCCAACTAACGGCAAGTCCATTCAAATGGAAGTTGTGGTTCTCAATTCACAGAATCACAATCCAATAATGGAATTATTGATTAAGAACATCCTTTATGCTTTATAATTCCAAAAGCGAATTCCTAGAAATTATGCAAACTTCATTGATTCCAAGGCTGTAATTGGAAAGAGAATGAAAAATTAAATCATTCCCATTCTAAACAGATTAATGGTTTAGATCTAGAAAAAGAAAAGAAAAGAAAAGAAAATTACATTCTAAAATCGGTGAAGCCTTCCTCGTCCTCCCGGATATTGGTTCGAGAAAGCGAAGACGCCTGCTGCATAGCTTTGTTATAACCTTTTAGATGGGCACGACTCAAGGCTCACAGGGTGATTTCCACAAAATCAATGGCCCGACTCCTTGTTTTAGGTGACCTCAAAAACGTAGCGACATCATGTGTGCTACGGATCTGTCCAAGTGCGCCGTGACCTCGGGGCTGAGTGCAACCTTTATTCCGATTTGTTTTGCAATTGTTGAGTGTGACTGATGTTTCACATTCTGACTAGTTCGGCAATTACTTTGATTAGTGTCGTGACATGAATTCCTTGTTCGCGACATCTTTGCTCTTGTCTATTCATGTATCCTGACTTAGAAATTCATGTTGTTTTCATTTTACTTAATTTTTCACGAGTCATCAATTTGTAGTCGCGACTTGGATTGTTATGTCATGACCATGTTAGTATCTAGCAGTGATGACTCTGGTTGTGACAGCTTTCTATTGTTTCTTGCAATTGATGTCGCGACCACAATTTCTTGTCGCGACCTGATCTTTACTTTTCCCTATTGAAATCTATGTCACGACCTTAAAATCATGTCGCGACATCATTTCTCCCCATCATGTCGCAACCTCATTTCTTAGTCACAACAGTTTCTTCTCAATTCAGCTTCTTTCATTGGTCGTGACCTAAAAAGTGTGTCGCTGTTTGAATGGTTGCCCTTTATCACTTTTGCTCTTATTTGTAGTTGATGTCACAACCCGCAAATTTCTTATCATGACATGGTAATGTTTCCTTTTTTTGGATTACACGTAGCGCTGACCTCATTTTCATGTCGCGATACCATTTATGTTGTCAACCATTTTGATCCTTGGTCTCAGCTTCCCTTTCATGTTACGACATTCTATCTGGTTTTCTACCCTCATGCAAGTTGCGACTTAAATTACTGACTTGATTGTTTTCTTGTTGCGACATGGAAGTGGAATTCGCGACAGGTAGTTTCTTTGCTCCAGTCATTCTATCTCAACGAAAGCATGTATCGCGACCCAGTTCTTTTTCTTCGATCTTGTCGCTTGACCTCGTTTTTACTCACAGCAGTTTCCCATCAATTCAACTTCTTTTTTTTGTCTCGACCTAAAAAGTGTGTCGCAGCGGTAGTGGCCCCTTCTTGCTGTTTTGTCGAAGTAGTGGCTCAGGCAAGTAGTAACATGTTTTAAGCTGATGTTTCTTTTTATGTCGCGACATGAATTCCTAGTCGCGACCTCGATTGGTGTCCTCAGCTTACATTTTTGTTGCAACATCAATTTCATGGTAGAGACCTTGCAAGTCCATTCAGCAGTCCTTCCTGGTCACGACATCAATTATCTGTTGCTACCAACAATGTCTTCTTTCTGTGTCCCGACCTCGAAATGGTTTCGCGACATGATGGTGGCTCTTATTTACTTTAATCTCGTGAATTTTCTCTATCTCAAGCTTGCTTTTGTTGGGCTTTATCACTTATAGTCATGACTTAAGTTCTCTGTTGTGACTTCAAAATATTTAATATTACTTGAATTACATCACGACCTCAAGAGTGCGCCAGCGACCCGGCTCTGACCGGATATAGCTTAAATACTTGTTTGGGACTTTTATTTCTTGTAAGCTTGCAATATAAATTTGGTAAATTTTCAATATTTACGAATAAAACAAGCAATTATATAAAAAAGCAGCGGATCAGAAAATGGATTAACAATGAATGAGTTTTGACTCATCAAATTCCCCGAACTTAAATTTTACTTGTCCCTCTGACGAAGAAAAGAAAAGAGTTGTTTGTCCTCGAAACTGATTTAACTTTTATTTTTAAAGGGCATTTTTACATTTCATACTTCAATCTTTTAGATTCCACCATTTGACAGAAACAAGAAAGTTGCGAGTATTATTTCAAACTTAGGTTTTGACTAAGAAAAGGAATGGATTTCAACACTATCACAAATAAATTGATGAATCCTATACTGTAAACAACACAGTCGATCAATCATGTTTTGTGCGTGTGTGTTGGTCTTCTTTCCTTTCCTCCTTGTCAGATCAGTTAATCTTCTGGGATTCTCCTGGGAAGATTAATTAAAGTCCCATAGGCTTGTTTTTCATATTGATTTGTACTAATGTAAGAAAAATTCAACCTTCAATGAGGTCTTTTTGGCTTGTAATATTAGGCTTGGGTAATTGGGTAGATAATTGGAAAATTTAGGCTATAAATTGCAGTTCCACACTATTCACTTATGTAATAGCCTTCCTTTTCTCCCTTTCTTTCCTACTAATGTGAACTTTATTAACCCTGAGCTTGGCTTTTGTAAATCATCTTGACTTTTGTGAGTCTCTTTGATTGCCACCTTCATATTTATTAGCCCAGAGTTCCTTTTGGAACTCCTTTGTTCTTTACCTGTATGAAGTTTTAGGAATAGTCTGATATTTTTGTCTTTTAAACACACATCACTCTTAAGGAACTTTGGTTTAGTAACTCTCATGCTAGTTGACATTAGAGTACTGGGTGAAACACCCCTAAGAACTTGTTGTTGAGAGATGAGCCTGAACAAAACTTATTTCCTTTTAATTGACTTCTTTTCTCCCTCTCTAATCTTTCAATTGATTTTTTCTAATACTTCCACAGCCCAGTGTAGAAGTATATTCCCGATCTTTTTCTCTTATGCGGGGTTCGCTCTCTTGTTGAAAATTGGGTAATTTTAGGCTCTTTCTTTTAATAGGATTAGTTTTAGGGAGGATTCGGGTTTCTTTTTGTTGTTATTTGAAGAAGTTAGGCATATTTGGCTCAAAGCTTGGAACTAAGGTGTATGCATCTGCATATAATGAGGGTAGGCTTGAAAAAGGTTCAAACTTTCAAAGAGGGCCTCTATCCTTTCTTGTCAGTTGTTTTTGCCTAGGATTTCGCCTTGACCCGATAGTGCAACAAGTTCTAGGACCTTGTACCCTTGACTTTGAATTACCCCAGAAGATGTATCTAATCTTTTTCAATTTGTTCAGGACTTACTAGACCATGTGTGATGTTTTTACAGGATTTATATAGACTCGATTATTTACACACAGGTTTCAGCAGCTTATTTGTTCTTTGATTGTTTTACCTTTTCCCTAGTGCGTAATTTCAACTTGATTTTAAATTAAACAGCAACTTCTTACTTGATTGATAAAAGCCCACTCTTCTTTTTCTCTCGACATTGTTTTGGATTTAATCGGTGCTTGTTATGCCATTTCACCCGATGAAGCCATCTGATAACCATTCCTTGAAAACACGAAGCATAGCACAACTGACCCGATTTACTAACAGATCAATCCCACCCCGAACACTTCACATTTTATCAAACTTATTCCAACTACGGGTCGGTCGCCCAGTTCAACGATGTATATGTTAAGTTCTTTGAAGTATTAAGTAGCAAACCAAAATCATCCGGTCGCAGAACAATTAACAAGACACTTTTCCATGAACTTTTCTGAGCTTATTTTAATGATGTTGAAGGAGTACAATGGGAAAAAGAAAAGTGAAATTGTGCTTTTTCACTTCCTTCTCTTATCAGATTTAGAAGGTATGATGTTGGGAGGCTCTAAGTCAAAGCTTGCAAAACATGGAGAAAATTTAGAGAAGGTCATATGCAGTGCTTTTCTTTTCGGGTGGGCTGCACCGCGCCGATGGAGATTAGATCATTTGTTAAATTTACAAGATTGATCGAGGTGTCTTCTTTATAAGCCCATCTTATTCCTTTGTACTTTCCAACTCGGAATCTGACCCGGCATGTTTGATAAATTTTTGTTGATCAAATCGAACTCTCATGCGGATTTTTCTTATGGAGCATCATTATCTTCCCATTTCTTTATCTCTCTCGCCGTGACTTCCCCGAACTCAAGCCATTGCTCTTTATAAAGGTATTTGAAAGCTTCTATCTTTTAAGCATATTACATATTTCGACTTCTTTTTTTTTGAATGGTGGCACTTCTTCATCTCTTTTAGTTGATTGTTGTAGAAGGCTTCCAAAGGCGCGCCGTCTTTCTCACAACTCCTTCTCCTCTTTTTCATTTCTTAACTTTCAGTTTTTCTTTTGTCTCAAATTCTGCTCCCATAAAGCATTCATTACGAATTCGACTACAGGAACTCTATCGATCTATTGATGCTTTTCCCATTTATTCCTTTCTTCCATATCTTTCTTGATTGATCTTAGCATTTCCATGATTTCAATGTTCCCTGCACCCTTTCTAGAGCTCTCTGCTAGCTCAGGGAAATCCTCTCATTTGGTCTGGGGGGCTCGGAGGCTCATCACAAAGGCATCTCTTCTTCTTACGCAGGGAATGCGTTGCAGGACGGTTTCCATTTCTCTGTTATCATTCTCCTCAGCCAGCTCTACTTCTAGTTCCACAATCCCTTTCTGCTTTTTATTCCTGGGCCCCCTTGTTACAACTGTAAGGGTTAGAGGAGATGCCCTGGGGCATGTTTCTTCTTCGTCCCATGATCCTCTCACCCCAGCTAAGATGCATAGTCTGCTGATTGTTGCTAGGTGAGGGAGTAGTCCTCTTTTGTTACTTAAGTGGTACCATACGATAGACCCTCGATCGGACATCAAACATTCATGTTATGGCCCTTGAAAAACAAAATGATTGCCTCTTGTTCTCTCACTGAGCAAAGATGTTTAGTTGGAAGGATTAATGAGAATAGGAAGTAGAACCGGACCTTAGCTTCCTTAGTGAGGGATCCTCTGTTGATAGCGTAATGAGGTTCTTCCTTGTATTCCCTTCCCTTCTTAGAAGCGATTAAGTCATAATCTTCTCATGATCAGGGTTTTACACCAATTTCTTGAATTTAGGCGTAGCGAGTTCCTCTAGTTTAAACATTTCATTGATTCTTTTGTGCCCAAAAGGTACCCAGACTCCTCGCACGTATACTGAGCCTTCTAATTCCCACCATGTTTGCATAGAATTCCCTAGTTAGAGCAGAGAATCCAGGTTCCGTGTGTGCACAGAAGCACTCCCAACCTCTCTTTTCTATTATCTCAGAAAAAGGGGAAATCAGCTTCCCAAAACCTCTTTATTTGAAGAGCCCTTGTCGACCGGCGGCATATTCATAAATCTTTAGCTTCTCCAGAGACAAAGTCTTTGTCGCTCATTTCTTCTTGTTAATGTCTCATTTGTTTGTCTTTTCTTTGCCTTTCTTCCCTCGGTAGCTCTTCCTACTGAAATTTGGGTTTCTAGTTCTACATTCGTGACAGTCTCATACTGAGGTTCCAGGTGAACCTCCTCCACTCCTTGGCAATGTTCACTCATGAGCTCATTAATTATTCTGTTAAGATCTGGAACAAGGTTTTAGTTATTTGCCATGGGTGAGAATTTGGAATTAGGCACTGGTTTTAGGGTTTTGGTAGTTGAAAAGAGAAAAGAAAGTGAACGGTTGGGGAAGACACGGGTGAATGGAAGTTTTGGGACGAGCTTGGCTGTTCAGTTTGTTTGATGGGCTTAATGTTATTATTGTCTTATGGAATGTCGCGACCTTAAAGCATAAATTACAATTGCTAACAATAAGTGTCCCATTTAAAGTTGTTAAAACCTCAATTTATTGCTATTTGGACAGTGCAGTCCGCGACTTACTTAGTTTTAAGTGACCCGAGAGAATGATCGTGACTAAAAATTGAAGTCGCAACCCGTCTTTCTCTTTTGCCATCATTATAGGTGCGACCAATTTTAATTACATTTGCGACATCATTTCTTTGACCAGTCTTTCAGATGGCAACATGATGTTGCAACCTGAAATTTCTTATTCTAATGTTTTCAATTCAGAACTGGGTCTCGACCTCAAAAGCATGTCACGACCTAGAAAAATTCCTGGTCTCTAGGAACAGTTCAAATTCATATAAAATTAAATCAATAAACGAGTCAAACAAGAGCAAAAACAATCAACCGTCATTGACTATGCGACAAAAATCAACTCATGAAGCATCGGATTCAACGATTGAATTGGAAATTCAATTCCCCCGAACCTCGATCATGCATTCTCACAAAAAAATATAACATTTTATCATAGAGTTGATTACTTCTTTATGGTCTTATGTGCATATTGGCAGCTATAAATACAAACTCCATCTTTGTTCATGCCCTTACTGACCTGTAAACACAAAGCAGTAGAACAACATAAATAATATTTAACAATAAACAAAAGCTTAGCTAGAAAACTGAATAAATCGACTAATAAAACTTAGAAAGAAATTGTGATATAGAACCTCCTGAAAATTTTTCAGTTTTGAGTCCTTAGTTCGACTTGTGCTATGAAGTTCTTGTTTAAACCCTCTTTTCCTTAACAAGATCTAGGTATCAATCATATTTCTTCCAAGATCTTGATCGCTGACCATTCACTTTTAAACTCTGCTCCATTCTTTTGGTTTCAATGTCAGCGCCCCAAAAGGTTGTACTTGCCACCTCTTGTATAAGGGCCCATCCATTTGATTTCGGTTTTCTGAAAAACCCCGATCTGGAGTTGGGCATAGGACGATCTCACCGCTTTAAATTCTGCCTCAAATCCTTTGATCATGTCGGTTCTTTGTCTTGTCTTTGTAAATCACGGCATTATCATAAGCCATTCTCAGCTCTTCAATTCATTCGGTTGGAGTAATCTTTCCTCTTTAAGCGACCTTGAAATCAAAAAATTCAATTTCTTGATGGCCCACATAACTTTGTACTCTAATTGAGAGGAAGGGTGATGAGGTTTTCCAAAGACAATCCACGTATGGGGATATTCAATAGGAGTTTTATATGCGGAGTTATGTATGCCCGCAATGCGTCGTGAAGCTTTAGAGCCACGTCTTTTCTTTGAAGCTTACAGTCTTTTCAGGAATTTTCTTTATCTCCTGTTAAATCTCGGCTTGCCCATTTGTTTGGGGATAATAAGCCAAACTCTCATGATGTGTTTGATTCCATATCTGCTCATGAGTTTCTCAAACACCTTGTTTCAAAATGGCTTCTCGATCACTAATAATAGTTAAGGTGTCCCGAATCTTGCTCCAAAATATTCCTCTATAAAACCTGGCTAATATTAGCATCATTCTTGGGACAAAGATGCTACCTGACCATTGGACACATAATCCATAAATTTAGGAGTATGTATAGATTTCCAAATATGTGATGAGCTCCATAAAATCTATTCCCCATCGTCAAATAAGCTGCACCACGGGGATACCATCTGAGGGCATTTCATGCCTTGTGATGATATTTCCCATTCTTTGGCGATCACAAGAAGTTTCACCCATTCAAAAAACAATCCTTGAAAATAGTAGGCCCAGTAAAAACCTTATTGGAGAATTTTGTAGGCTATTTTGTCTCACGCAAAAGTGTTACTCCCGTAAGGTGATGCATGGCATTCTTGTAAAATTTGTCTTGTTCTTTGAGTACACATCTGATGATCATATCAGCTCCTCTTTTGAATAATAGTAGGTCATCCCAAGTGTAAAACCTACTGTCAGTCCTCAATTTCTTCCTCTATTGGTAGCTAAATTCTGATGGCATCACTCCACAAGCTAAAAAGTTCACAATATCTGACATACGAGTGATTGGAATGTGTGCGAAATAACTACTCATCTGGAAAATTTTACTGCCACACGTCTCTTCTTCGATTCACCGATGGTTGTTACTACTCTTGACAGAGTGATCGGCTATCACATTGTCACAGCCTTTCTTTCTTTGATTTCAGTCGAATTCTTGTAATGTGACACCCGTCGATCAGGTCTTAAACACTTCTTTCTTAGCCATCAAATGTTTAATTCTTGCATGATCGGTATGGATGATGACATGGGACCCATTATATATGGCCTAAACTTTTCACATGCAAATACCACCAGCCAGCGTCTCTTTTTCGAGTAGTTGAGTAGTTCTCTTAAGCTTCATTAAAGGTTTCTTGGCATAGTATATTTTAAACATTTGTCGGCTTTACGTCTGTCTGACTCCCGTTGCGTAATCATAGCATCACACATAATCTCGAATTCACTATTCCATTACGGTTTTGGCCATGATAGGGGCTTCAACTAATCTGGATTTGATCTCCTCAAATGAATTGATAGGTTGCATCAAAGGGAATTAAATTTGTTATCTTTTCCCGATACTTTACATAATGGTCTTGTAATTTTGGAGAAGTCTCCGATAAATCTTCTATAAAAACCAGCATGTCCCAAGAAACTTCTTATTCCCTTGACTGTTGTTGGTGGCAGAAGAGTCTTTATAATGGAAACCTTTGCTTGGTCCACTTCAAGCCCTGCTACAGAAATTCTATGCCAGAGTATAATGCCTTCTATCACCATAAAATGGCATTTTTCCCAATTCAAAGCTAAGTTCTTGTCCTTTGTGATACTATCCCCCGAGTTTTGCAGGCAATGTTCCAAACTGGATCCATAAATTGTGAAGTCATCTGTGAATATCTCCATAACCTCCTTTGCAATCTGAGAACATAGACATCATGCATCTTTGAAATGTAGCAAAGAGCATTGCACTAACCCAAATGACATTCTTCCTAAAAAGCAAAAGTACCATAGGGCATGTAGTAGTTTTCTCTGGTCCTCGGGTGCGATAGCAATTTGGTTATATCCGAATATCCATCGAGAAAAGCGAGAAGGGAGGATATCACCTTTAACATCGACATCACGATCAATGAAAGAGCGAGGGAAAATGATCTTTCACAGTTTGTAGTATTCAATTTTACGTAATCTATACACACCCTAATCACATCACAGTTCTTGTAGGAATCGGTTCCATTCCTTTCATTTCTAATCCGCAATGAATCCACCGCTCTTAGGGACCCACACATGGTAGGCTCACGAGCATCGATGTGCATAAATAAATCCACATTTAGCCATTCAGTACTTCCTTTCTTACAACATCTTTCATCCACCGGGATTCAGCCTCATTTGGTGTTCGATTGATGTTTTGCATCATCGATCGGCGAGTTTTGTGCATGCGAATAGAAGGGCCGATACATTTAAGGTCTTGATTAACTAGGCAATTTAGCTTCCTTATATTTCTGAGAATTCTTGTAATTTGTTGTTCTTCATTTTTTTGTTCGGTCTTAGCTGATATAATTACTGGCTTTGCCCCTTCACAGTTCTGAAAGCATACTTCGGATGGTAAACTGATTCTTTCAATATTAACCCTTATGCACTTGGTTTCTTGCTCGGTTGCTTTCTTTTCCCTGCTACATGAATTTTTATGTACTTTTCAAATCAAACTCCAAACTATTTCTTTGTTTTGGAATCTAGAATGCAGCAATTCATAATCAACACTCT